>PISW01008939.1:0-67204 GCA_004023785.1 Mungos mungo
GGGGTCAGTGAGGAGGGGGGAGGTGTGATGACTGGGGGCGGTGGGGAGGGAGGGGAGGTGTGATGACTGGGGGCGGTGGGGGAGGCTGTTAATGTGATGACTAATGAAAGAGGCTAGAGGGACATGAAAAGGACCTTGAGCCAAGGAACTCAAGTGGATTCCAGAAGTTGTAAAAGACCAGGAAATGGGAGCTCCCCTCGCTGCTCCAGAAAAGACCAGCCCTGCCTCCCCCTTGGTTGTAACTTTTAATCTCTGGAATTATAGGGAATATGTGTTTGTCATTTTAAGCCCCTGAACTTGTGGCCCTTTGCTGCAGCAGCATTGGGAAGGACGGGGTGGGGGGGGGGAGGACCGCCAAGAAAGGACAGGGGAGGGGAGCCGAGGGGGGTGGGGAGGACAGCCCAGCAAGGACAGTGGGTTGGAAGTTCTCTCTGTTTTAGTGAGACCTGCAGCACCCAAAACAGGAACAGCAGGTGCAAAGGCCCTGTGGCAGTCAGGATTCGGTGCATTAGAAGAGCAGGGAGGTGGCCGGGGGCAGGAGGAGGAAGGCGTGTGTGCTGAGGCTGGGGAGGCGGGTGCGGCCGCCAGCCCCCTGCAAGCCCCGGTGACGAGCTGCCTCCTTGAGTTAAGGTCAGGACGCTTCCAGGCACAGAACCCGCTTCCCATCTTCCCAGTTTGAGACTCTGCCCAGTGTCCAACTCCTCTCTTCCCCGGTGCCTAGAAATTTCCCAGCTGGGCCCACTTCCCTCCCTCCCCAGGGCCATTACCCCGTGCAGGTTTTGGCACCCGTGGCCCCGACTCCTTGCCGGTGGCCCGGCCTCCACTCTGACCTTCCCTCCACTCTGCCTGTACTTACGTTTTGGGGCGGTGCAAGTAGTGGACTTGGGTGACACCCCAGGAATCCCTACGGGGAAGCGGGGAAGTGAGTCAGGGAGGAGGGGTTGTGAGAAGATCCCAACTCGAGGGGTCTGGTCCGGCTCCCCACGGCCTCAGCCTCTGTCATCGGGTCACTGTGACTGTCGACGCCTGCCGGCCCAGGCGGGAGCCCAGGGAGCGTGGCTGGAGGGTGCAGAGACAGGCGGAGGCAGGCAGCCAAGGTGTCCTCAGACCCTCATGGGGACTGGGGTAACCTCAGCCCGGCTTCGGGGCACGGGAGGCAGGGAGGCCAGAGAGGACGTTGTACTGAGTACGGTGGCCGTGTTCCGCATTTCCGGCTGCATCTGCCGTTGGCGCCTGCGTACAAATCCAGTGAACGTGTGTCCTCGTGCCCACAGCAAACGGACGCAGTTTTCCCTGGTCAAGTGCAGAGTCGCAGAGTAGCGCTCAGGTCTGAGTGAGCCGGTGTCTCCTGCTTGTGGGAGGCCGCGGCTCCCTAACGTTCTGCGCAAGTGGCTATTTTCCAGATAAAACTCAAGATTTTTTTTTCTAACTTTTTTCTGTTTTTTATTTATTTTTGAGAGACAGAGACAGCACAAGCAGGGGAGGGTCAGAGAGAGAGGGAGACACAGAATCTGAGGCAGGCTTCAGGCTCTGAGCTAGCTGTCAGCACAGAGCCTGATGTGGGGCTTGAACCCACGAACCGTGAGATCACGACTTGAGCCGAAGCCGGACACTCAACCGACTGAGCCCCCAGGCGCCCCTCAAGATCGTTTTGCTCCTAGTACGTCCAGCTGTTTGATCTGGAATTTCCCCCGAAGCCTGGTTTCCTCTACCCGCTGAACAGATCGTGCTGACTGCGTGTGTGTGTGTGTGTGTGTGTGTGTGTGTGTGAAGTCATGTTTTTTCTTTCTAAGAAGTTTAAATCCCAGGATCTTAAAGTAATTGTGGTAAAATATGCTTAACAATAAAATGTGCCGCTTTAACCATTTAAGGGCACCGCTCTGTGGCATTTCAGCACATTCGCCCTATCGTGGGACCGACCCGCCAGCCATCTCTACGGCTTTTCATCCTGCAGAATAGAGTCTGCCTCCATGAAGCCCGCACCTCCAGCGCTACCCACCCTCCCCCGGCACCCAGCACCCTACTTCCCGTGAATTTGATGCCTCCGGGAACCTCAGGGAGTCACACGGTACTTGTCCGTCCGTGACGGGCTTGTCTCGCTCAGCAGCGTCCTGAAGGTCCGTCCACTGTCCTTCCTTTCCAAGGCTGACTCCTGTTCGGGTACCGCTCGACCCCATTGGGCCACCCCTTGGTCCACGGCTGGCCACGTGGCCCGCACGATTTGGCTGCTGGGAACGCACCGCCGGGAGCCCCCCCCGGGAGCCCCCCCGGGAGCACCCCCGGGAGCATCGCCGGGAGCACCCCCGGGAGCACCCCTGGGAGCATCGCCGGGAGCACCCCCGGGAGCGCTCTGCAAACGTCTCTCCAGACGCTGCTTTCGGTTCCCTCGGGGATTTGCCAGAGCGGAAGTGCGGGACCGCGGGGCGATTCTCGGCTCAGGGTTTAGAGGCCTCGCTCTGCTGCCTCCCATACCAGGCGTCATCTCGCGTTCTCAGAACCCGGGCTCCGTGCTCGCCTCCAGGCCCCCGCGGGGAGGCCGCCTGCAAGGCTCCCGACGGATGCTGCTCCCTGACTTCCTGACGGCGGCCAGGTGACGCGGCTGCCGCCCCCTAACTTTCGAACAAAGAAAATAACTCTCCTCTACTTAACGTAACCCCCTGGCAGCCGAGGACACACCAACGCTCCCTCCGGGAGATGACGCGCAGAGTCCTGTTGGCCCCTTACCCGCCTCCGGGTGGGGGCTCCTTCTAGCCGGGTCCCCTCCCGGGTCCTGCCACCTGAATACTGGCCACGGGGCAGCCACTCATAACAGTTTCTTTTGTAATTTTTTTTAATGCTTATTTATTTTTGAGAGAGAGAGAGAGAGAGAGAGAGCGCGAGCATGAGCAGGGGAGGGGCAGAACGGTGCCTGGCTGCCGCATTCCGCTGTGGCTGTGGTCCGTGCGCTTTGGGCTTTGCTCTCCCTCGGTGCCCCGTCCATTTTTATAGGGGAACTTGGGGGGATCAAACAGCATCACTCTTCCTTCTCCCCCAAACTGCCTTCAAGCCCCACTTACTAACCGGCAGCAGGAGCATCTGCCCTGAAGGGTTGATGACGGCTTGCAGCTGACTGCTCTTCAATAGACACAAGCGGCACCAGAGCGCCGAGCACGAAGCGTGTCTGAATCCGGTCTTCCCAGGTCCCTGTCGCCAGACCTCAGAGGCCCTCTGAAGAGAGCTGCAAGCAGGCCCAGCATGTACTGTTGCTGGGTTGCACACTGCTCAAGTGCACCTGGCTGACAGGGCGGGTAAGGCTGAGTTCCAACTCATGCTCTTTGCTGAGCCCTGGGTTCCATCCTGGGGCTGCACCCCTGCACCCTGAGAATGCACCATAGGTGCTGACGGCTTCCCTGACTGGGTGGGAGGTGTGTGTGGCTTCATGTCTTTGAGGCCTCTTTCTGCAGTGGGATCCCCTGCAGGTGGGGGGTGTCTGCAAAGTGTGGGCCGGGCCCGAGAGCTCCCCCTGCACCCACGTTCATGCACGTCCTCCAGCTCCCAAGGGCACCCACGTCCCTTCCAGCAGAGACGTGGACTTCCCTCGCTTCTGTGTTTGCCCGTGGTGGCTGTGGCCGCGCTGGGGAAGAAGCTTCAGGAATCAGAAGCAGGTGGACCCTCAGCCAAGCCAGACGCTGGGCATCAAGGAGTCTAACTGGTTAGGGAGTCGCTGGACCGGCCCAGCCCGGCTCAGCACGGGGAGCCCCTGGCAGAGTCCCCCCAGACTTCCAAGCCGCGCCCCAGGCACGGACCGCTCCGTTCCCTGGTTGGGACAGGCCCTTTCCCACCTCCAGGTCTAGGCGCACACGACTCTCTCCACCTGCAATTCCTTGGAAACCTCCCATCCACCCTCAGGCTCCAGTTCGGATGTCACCTCTTCCAGGAAGCCTTCCCAGAAAGCCTTATTCCTCGCCCACACTCAGTTCATTACTCTTCCCTAAACACGGCTCTGGTCAGTCAGTCAACAAATGTTTGCTGAGCACCTACTGTGTGTTCAGCCTCTGAGGAGAGCCGCCCAGGGCTGAGGGAGACAGTCCTGGCTCCCGGCCCCCAGGAGCATGCAGCCCAGCCACAAGTGTTCTGTGCCATCTACCTCGTCCCGGGGAAGGCACCGTGGCTGGGCCTCTGCTGACCCCCGGACCCCACGAGGACCCATCTTGATGCAGGGCGAGTGTCTCCGGTGTGGCCCACCCAGCCGGCTCCGGAGGCATCGTTCTCTGAGCAGGTGTCACTGGCTTTCCGGGGGGCTCGCACGGTCCATTAGTGCCCGAGATGGGGGGTCTTCTCCGCCCACAGAGCGAATCTCGCCTGTGAACCTCAGCTCTCCTGGCCTGGCTTCGACTCCTGCAGGTCAGAGTCCCAGCCTTCGTGACCCCCGGTGCCTCCTTGGCCTGGAGCCCAGCGGCCTCCCCTTCCAAACTCCAGGCCCTGGGTCTCCTGGTCCTGGTCTCTGCCCCTTGGGCCCGGGATGTGCCCAGGAGGCCTGGGCAGCTGGCCAGGGGGCAAAACTCCAAGTCCCAGCTGCTTTTCGGTTGTGGGCCTGCCCCCTGTCTCTTGCCTTCCCCGCGGCCCCGAGGTGGGTCCCTACAGGGCTTCCTTTCTGGGCCGCGGCACTCCGAGCTGTTCTCTCCCTGCCTGGGACTCATCACCCGAGGGCAGGGGTGCCTCTAAGACACTGTGGGGTGCCAGGAGTCACGCCAGAGCGAGGGGTCCCTCCCACAGCCCTCCGAAGGCACAGGGGTGGGAACACGTTTGTGCCACATAAGCCCCCGGCATGGGTCCTGTGATTCCCAGGAGGCACCTGGTCCCCTGGGTGATGGGGCCTGGGGTCTGCTTCCCATGCCGACCCCAAGCCCACCACGCTCCAGAAGCACCAACCCCTGACCTTGATCCTCCGGCAGCCTGTCCTGGCTCCGCGCCCCTCAGAGTGGATACCAGGCCGCGGGGGGTCTGCTGCTGGTCCCTCACTTCACCTCGGACCCTCCCCTCAAGGTCACTGTCCTCAGCCCGCTGTCACTCCCTCTGCGTGCCACGCCTCCTTCTGCCCCACTCAGCAGCCAACTCATCCTCATCCTTCAGACCTCAGCTAAAATGTCACCTCCTCCCAGAAGCCCTCCTTGACCCTCTCATATAAAGATGGTCCCACTTGTGAGCTTGAAGTAAGTCACTTACCACAAAATTTACCCTTTTTTGAAAAGCTTATTTTACTTTTGAGAGAGAGAGAGAGAGACAAAGAGAGAGCGAGAGCAAGTGAGGGATGGGCAGAGAGAGAGAGAATCCCAAGCAGGCTCTGCACTTTCAGCATGGAGCCCAATGTGGGACTTGAACCCACCAGCCATGATTTCATGACCTCAGCCGAAGTCTGATGCTTAACTGAGCCCCCCAAGGTGACCCCAAAATTTACCTTTTTGAAGGGTTCAGTTCAGTGGTTTTTAGTTTGTTCACACGGTTGTGTAGACACCGCATCTGCCTAATTCCAGAACACGCATCACCCCAGAAGAAACCTCGGGCTCTGCGGCAGCGCGTCCCCACCGCCTCCTGCAGGCCAGCCCCCCCCACCCTCCCTCCCATCTCTGTGGACTTACCTACTCCGGACAGTTCACACATCGAATCGGGCTTCTTCCACTTGGCAGAATGGTTTTTAAATTTTTTTTACATTTATTTATTTTTGAAAGACAGAGAGGCACAGATTATGAACAGGGGAGGGGCAGAGGGAGAGGGAGACACAGAATCCGGAGCAGGCTCCAGGCTCCGAGCCGTCAGCACAGAGCCCGACGCGGGGCTTGAACTCACAAATGAGAGATCAAGATCGGAGCCGAAGTCGGACGCTTAACCAACTGAGCCCCCGGGCGCCCCCAGAATTGTTTTTAAGACTCAGCACGTGACCTTGTTTCACGGCTGCAGAACATCCCAGTGCCGGACACGCCCTGTTTTATTTATCTGTCCATCGGTCCCTCGCGCACAATGCTATTTATGCCTATTTCCCCGAGTCTCTTCTCGTTCTGATTTCCTTGATGGGACGCCAGCCCCGAGGAGAAGGGCTGTCCGGGTGCTCCTGGCCGTGCCCTAGTGCCTGGCCCGTGGGGGCTCAGCGAGCAGGGGTGTGGCGGGAGGTTGGAAGGGCTGCCACGGGTGTCGGCTGGTAGCATCGCGCACTCAGGGTTCCCCACCCGGCCGATGGGACAGGGACAGGACAGGTCAGCCTCTCAGGCCGGTAGGACCGTGCCCTCAGAGCAGCACTGGCCAATGGCCAGTGTCACAGGGTGGCTGGGGGGCACATCCAACGTCCTCAGCCCCAGAGGGGCTGGTCCTGCCAGGCTCCCACTGGGACGGAGCCCGGGGCACCCGCTGGTAATGTGCCTTCTGTGGCTTCCTTCCCTTCCCTGGCCTCCTTCTCCAGCTTGCGCCCGGCCCTGCGTTGGGGTCTGCACCCCAGGCCCCCAGCCCAGGAAGACGCGTTTGTGCCTGGGTCTGACCTGGCGGGGCCCCAGATTCCACCTAGCTCGCCAGCCTCCCACGTGGCTCGACTGGACCCCGATTCCCCCAGACCTTCGGTCCAGGCTCCCCAGCCACGGGCCTTCTCCCAGGGGGCTGCACCCCTACCCCACACGGCCCCTCCCCCCGCCCTGCTGACCCCCACAGCCCCTTCCTCGGCTGCCGACGCGAGCAGCTCCGTCCCCAGCACCACAAACGACGTGGGTCTCCCCAGATGGTTGCGTGTGTCACACGTGAAAGCGCTGGAAACAGCAAGAGCAGCCTGGGCTGGCCGGGAAGCCTGTGGTGTCCCGGGGGGGGGGGGCGGGGGGGGGTTTCCCCAGGGCTTGCTCGCCAGCGCCCCTGCAGGCGGCCGCGGGCTCAGCAGACGAGCTCTCCCGCTGTGCCCCTCCCCCACCGTGACTGCCCACCCGCCCGCGGCCTCTCTGGGCTTCCGGTTCCCCAAGTACAACAGTAGGATAACTGCCCCTCTGTTCTCAGCAGAGGTTTCGAGGCTGAAGAGTGACGAGGGATTTGGGGATTCTTCGTGATGCTAAAATGCTGTTAGGTTTCTGACAGCGGTGATGTAGGGGTTCTGGGGGAAGAGGGGGAACGGGGCCTGAGCGCAGTCCTGTGGGCCCTCTCCCTGCCGGCCTGGGAGTCTGCACGGTCCTTAACCTCATGCTATGGGTGTGTCAACAGGTCCAGCGAGGCGTCAGGGCGGCCTGAGCTCACCAGGTCGGTGCCGAGGAGGGATTCGAATTCAGAGCCGAGGAGCCCGGGAGCACCTTGCTGTCTTACTGCCCCGCGCCTAAGGCAGCCCTGCTGTGGAAGGCGTCGGCAGGTGCGTGGACGAAGGAGGAAGGGATGAATGAAACCCGTAAAGTAGGGGCCCCTGGGGGCTCAGCCGGTTAAGCATCAGACTTCGACTCAGGTTATGATCTCGTGGTTCAGTGCAGAGCCTGCTTTGGATTCTCTGCCTTCCTCTCTCTGCCCCTCTCCTGCTCATTCTCTCTCTCTCTCTCTCTTTCTGTCTCTCTCGCTCTCAAACTAAAAATAAATAAATAAAACTTGTTTATTTATTTTGAGAGAGAGTCAGCAGGGGAGGGGCAGAGAGAGGGAGAGAGAATCCCAAGCAGGCTCCGTGCTGTCAGCTCAGAGCCTGATGCGGGGCTTGAACTCACAAACTGTGAGATCGTGACCTGAGCGGAAACTGAGAGTCAGATGCTTAACCGTCGGAACCCCCCAGGTGCCCCTAAATCAACTTACAAAAAACCCCACAAAACCACCTTTAGAAACACCTGCGTGGGTGCATGCTCCCTGCTGTGCAGGCGGGGAGGGACCCCAGCCCCGCGGGGGGCGAGTGGCCCAGGTTCCCAGGGAAGGAAGGAATATGACCCAGAAGCATCTCGAGTAGGCGCGGGGTGCCTGACCTGTGACGTTCGTGTCCCCAGCCTGCAAGGACATTGGGCTCCTCCTGTGACCTCCCCCCCCACCCCTGCGGCCTCACCAGGAAGGTTCCATTAAAACGAACCGGGAAACAGTGAGATTGTTGGCACCTTGCCCGACGTAACATATCTCCAGGCGTGTGTTTGGGAACTGAGGGGGGCATTTCTTCTTCTTCTTCTTTTTTTGAATGTTTATTTATTTTGAAAGAGAGAGAGAGTGGCCTCCACGGGGCCATTTCTGACATTCAAACCAAGGTTCAAGCAACCTCCAGGTGGGTATCCTGGGGGACAGAGTTCTCTGTTGGCGGTCAGGCCTCCACCCGTGGCCCCGTGTGGCGTGAAGCTGTCCTCCGCCCGAGCCGAGTCGGTGTCCCCACCAAGAGGACGCCCTTCTCTCCGGCAGGTTCCGCGGGACACTGGCAACCAGCGCAGCGTGGGAAATGGGGCTGCGTGGTGGTGGGCACAGGGAGGGGGAGGCGGCGGAGAGGCCTCTGTCCCCTCCCGAGTCTCAGGGTTGGTCTCTTGCCTGGGGGTGGGGCAGAGCCCGGACTTCCTGCCAAGTGCCCCCTTTCTCCTCTACTCCGAGCACCACGGGCTCTGACTTTGCCCCAGCGCCTCCTCTGGGGCGGCCTCATCTCGCAATCCAAGCTGGTGCCAGGGCCCCGCCTGGCCCTTTCCCGGGCCCGATGGGCTGTGGCCCGGGGCTGAGTCGCTGCCCCCTTCCTCCCATGCCGGGCGGGTCCTGTGCTCGTGCACTGAGTTGATGGCGGCCCGGGGTGTTTTCAGACGCGGTGCTTCTAGCCCACTGGGCGATGTGACCTTGGGAGGAATGTCACCGAGACCCTCCAGCCTCAGTTTCCTCGTCTGCCCACGGGGACTAGTGACGGCTGTCTTGGCCCACAGGACTGACCTGAGAACGGGAACTGTGGTGTGGGAGGTGACCTTAGGGGCACGGAATTAACAGGAAAACAAAGCCTTGTCACCTCTTCGGAAAGGCATCCTTCTAAGAAGTCCTCCCCCCGCAGCCCCCCTCCTGTGACCCCCTCCCCCCTGAGGTGGGCAGAACCTGGTGCCCGGCTTCTCACCGACTGGGCACGGCAGGAGTGAAGGGACGGGTCACAGCCTTGTTAGTCCTCTCTCTGGCTTTTCTCTCTCGGCAGCTCTGACAAAACTGGCTGCCAGCCGCCAGGTGCTCCAGGGGGAGGCCCGGTGGCAGGGGACCGAGGCCCTCAGCCCCGCCGCCGCCGACTGAGCCTTCAGCCTCAAGATGGGGGTGGCCTTGCTGGGCCCCTTGATGGCCGCCTTCGAGAGACTCAGAGCCCGGGGAGGGGGGCGGCCAAGCTGCATTCAGATTCCGGTCTAAGAAAAACTGAGAGATAATGGATACGCTAATTTTAAAAAAAACATTTATTCATTTTTGAGAGGCTAAGAGCATGAGTGGGGGAGGGGCAGAGGGAGACACAGAATCCGAAGCAGGCTCCAGGCTCCGAGCTGTCAGCACGGAGCCCGACGCGGGGCTCGAACCCACGGACTATGAGATCATGACCTGAGCTGAAGTCAGACGCTGATCTGGCTGAGCCCCCAAGACACCCCTTATAACTGATGTGCTTTTAAACCATGAAGCTTTGGGTTTATTTGTTACGCAGCAGATCACCAAGAAACATACTTATTTTATTGTGTCTCAGAAAAAAGACCGAGTAGCAGCAGCACATCGTTTGGGTTTGCTGACATTTCTTGATTGCAGGGAAAGGAAAAACGAGTCTGTTTAAATCAGCTGGAAGAGAACTAGAAGATAAATAAAAGCACAAACGGGTGTGAGATGGCAAGAGTCAGGAGGGCCACTGGACAACGACCGAAGTTCGATAAGAATTAAGATACTGCTGGGACAGTAGTATTGAAGCCACAGCAGGCATATTCAATGTTAGGAACGATTAGGGGTTATGTGAGGGGCAGTCTTCCTCTGCTTCCCGGCTTCTCTTTTTTAAATTCAATTTAATTTTAGAGAGAGAGAGAGAGGGAGTTGAGCCAGGGAGGGGCAGAAGGAGAGAGGGAATCTTAAGCGGGCGCCACACTCAGCTCAGAGTGGACGTGGTCCCGGGGCTCCATCCTGTGATCCTGGGATCATAGCTTGAGCCCAAACCAAGAGGTGGCTGCTCAGCGGACTGAGCCCCAGGCGCCTTGCCCTCGCTCTTCCTGGCACCACGGCCTAAATGTGCGGAGTGTGTCCATCGGGGGAGGGACAACTTCGTGGCCTATTTACTGCAGCCTGGGGTCTGGTGGGGACCTGGGAACCCTGGTTCTAGGGCGGCACCTTCTCTGGGCTGAGAAGGGGGGTGGGCGGGGTTGGGGCAGAAGAGGAAGGAGAGAGGAAGACGGGTGGAGGGTGTCAGATGATGTCACAGTGATGAGCCCTTCTGACCCGTGGTCTGTTTCTTCACCCCCAAATGTAGGGCAGAGGACCCCGCAGGCCTGTGCGCCTTGGGATTTTGTGTCTTCTCCTTCCTGCTGGGCCTGGGAGATGCCGTCAGCATATGCCCTCTTCCCCAGTTCTGTCTCGGGCTCTGGACCTGTGGGACAAGGGGCTCTGAGGGTGGGCTGGTGGGTGGGGCCCCAGGCACCCCGGCGGTTCCTGCTGGAGGGGACCCGGTTCGCAGACCGCCTTCCTCTCTGCCCCACCCTTGACAGGTGTCACTTAACCGCTCCCAACATCCATGTGAGGCTGGTGTAATTTTCTCCCCACTTTACAGATGCGGAACCCAGGGCCCCGAGAGGGGTGAGACGTGCCCAGCGTCTCCGAGCGGGGTCACCCTGAGAGCAGAAGCCGCAGGGCTGAAATGGGCGGGTCCCCAAGTGCTTGTATTTTCTTCGTGGTTGTAGCCCCGGCGCCTAGACCAGCGCCCGGCGATCAGGAGATGCTCCGTGAGTGCTGGCCGGGCAGGGCCGGAGGCGGCTCCTGGTCGGCCCCACAGAAGGCAAGCGAGGCACGACACGGGCTGTGACTCGCCTGAGGTCGCCTGCTTGGCCTCGTTCTGGTTTCGCTGATTGGCCAGCCCTGCGCCCTCTGCCCTGTGCCTGGGAACTCAGCCCAGATGGGGCCTGTCTGCCCCGCAGGGACAGGGACAGCACAGTACCCTGGCATCTGAGAAAGTTTATCCCCGTCTTCCCTTTCCCGCGAGCACCTCCTACCAGCCCGACGTGCATCCAAGCCTGGCTCCACACCAGAGTCCGCGAACATCGTTAATTTTACCAGCAAAAGTGGGTTTACTCGGGAATAGCAGAGAATTGCAATCTGGAATAGAAGAGGCACACACAGCAAAGCCAGGGGCAAGCCTGGAGAGCAGAGGAGAGGAGAGAGGATTGGTGGGGGGAGAAGGGGGCTGCTGTAAAGAGAAAGTTCATTGGAGCACTTTATTCCAAGCCCCCGGTGTCGCGGCTTCTCATTGGTTGAGCTGTGACCGTCTCTCATTGGCTGGGCTGTTGCTGGGGGCGGAGAAAGTCTTCTTCCTGCTGCGGTAGGCATCTTCCAGCTGGGACTGGAAGGTACACGCTCTTCCTGTTGGGGTCTGTGATTGGGGGCCTGGGACTCCCCTCTTTTGGCCTCCCTGCTCCATTTTATTTTATTTTATTTTTAAAGATTTTACTTTGAAGTACTCTCTACACTCAGTGTGGGGCTTGACCTCACAACCCCAAGTATAAGAATTGCATACTCCACCGACTGAGCCATCCAGGGGCCCCTCCCCACCCCATTTTAAAGGAGGTTTCTTTAATTAATTTTCAAAAAATGCTTATACTGCCCCGCATTCCACTTGGGCCTCCTTGAGTTTGTACTCAAACCTAAAGGGAATTCTTTAATCGAAATTAAAGACAAATCCTTGGGGGACGGGCCATTTTTACGAACTTCTGCGAGCATCCTTTTTTTTTTTTTTCAGATTAAAAGTATCTTACTTTTTTCAGGTTTTAAAATGCATGTTTCCTGTTTTTTTAAAAAATCAAACGCATGAATGTATTCTACGACTTCTCAGCCCTCTTGAGATAACCGAGCTGTTTCCCTCCAGCGCTTCTAAATATTCACCCACTGATTCGCTCAATGATTTTATTGTTATTTTAATTTAATTTGCATCTCTTTTATTCCAATGAAGTGAAGTTTATTTCAAGCATCCTACATAGATAGTTCCTCTTTTGTGTACTTCCTGGTCAAGTCCTTTGTTCCTTTCCCACCTAAGGAGAATTTAATATTTTCTTACTGATTTTTTTGATTAAAATAATTTTTTAACATTTTTATTTATCTTTGAGAGACAGCGAGAGCACAGGCAGGGGAGGGGCAGAGAGAGGAAGACACAGAAACTGAAGCAGGCTCCATGCTCTGAGCTGTCAGCACAGAGCCTGATGTGAGGCTCGAACTTACTAAGCGTGAGATCATGACCTGAGCCGAAGTTGGATGCCCAAATGACTGAGCCACCCAGTTGTCCCTTATGGGTTTTTTTTTTTTTAAGTTTATTTATTCATTTGGATAGAATGAGCGAGGGAGGGGCAGAGAGGGAGAAGGAGAAGAATCCCACCAAGCAGGCTCCGTGCTGTTGGTGCAGAGCCTGATTTGGGTGGAACTCAAGAACAATGAGATCACAACCGGAACCGATATCAAGAGTGGGACACTTAACTGACCGAGCCACCTAGGAACCCCCTTTCTTACTGATTTTTTAAAAAAATTTGTTTTTTATTTATTTTTGAAAGAAAGAGAGAGCTCTAGCAGGGGAGGGTCAGAGAGAGAGGAAGGCACAGAATCCGAAGCAGGCTCCAGGCTTTGAGCTGTCAGCACGGAGCCCCGACGCAGGGCTCAAACCCACAAACTGTGATATCATGACCTGAGCGGAAGTCGGAGGCTCAACTGACTGAGTCACCCAGGCGCCCCTCTTACTGATTTTTAAGAGCTCTGTGGGAGGCAGAATTTTGGCTCCCTTGACCTTCACCTCCTGGCATCACACTAGTGGTTAAGGTAGAATAGCTGGCTAAAGGGATTTGCAGACGTAATTTAAGTTACTCGTCAGCTGATCTTAAAAAATAAGATTATCCTGGTAATCTGATATGCCCAATATAGTCACAAGAGCCCTTGAAAGGAAAGAGATGTGGCAGAAGGAGGAATTCAGAGAGATTGGAAAGCATCTTGCTGTACTTTGAAGCACGAGAGAGATTCAGGGCACTCTTGCTTGCTTTGATGATGGAGGGGGCCACGCCGGAAGGAACGCGGTGGTCTCTGGAAGCGGACACTGACCCCTGCTGGACAGCCAGCTGCAGTTCTAGCCTCATGGCAATGAAGACCTTGACTCTGGTCTTGGGAGGTCCTGTTGGGAGAACCCGGTCCAGCCGCTGGACTTCTGACCTCCAGGACCGAGAGATGATAAATATGAGTGGTTTCAGGTAAGTTTGCTGGAATGTGTCACTACAGCAATGGAAAAAAACTTCATGTGTTAACGTTAAAAATGCTTCATATATATGCTGTCAATATTTTTGAAGAGTGTTACTGGCCTTTTCATTTACTCTCCAGTATATTTAATCTTCCTAGTTTCGTCATCAGAGGGTAAATTCAAGTTCCATTTTGGGGGGTATCTTTGGGGGTGATCCCTGCGTGCCTAACGCTCAACGTGCAAAACGCAGATTCTTGGGCCCTGCTCCGAGTTTCTGATTCGGGAGGACCCGGGAATTCGCATTTTTAACCAGTGCCCGGGTGGTGCTGACGCTGCTGGCCCTGGGACCGCGGTCAGAGAGGGCAGTCCTCCCGGCCCTGGGGAGGGCCGTCGAGCCCCACCCGCGGGGGAAGGAAGTTGGGTCCGCCCCGGAAGGCGGGGCCTAGGAAAGCCCCGCCTCCTCAAGCGAACCCTCCGTTCTTATTGGCTGGAGGCAAGGGGTATCCCCTGTGTCACCGCGCTGTCCGCTCCTACTCTCGTCCTCCAGGGGCGGGGACGCCACGCCTGCGCAGTGGAGCTCGCGCGCCGCGTTCTGCGCTCCGGTGAAGGTCCGGGCGGCGCGCGGCGACCCCATGGAGGACCCGCGGGCGGAGTCGGAGCCCCTCCTGAGCCGGGCCCGGGGCGGCAGCGGCCGGGCTGGTCCTGGTGAGCGGCGGCGTGGCGCGGGCCGCGGGGGTGGCGCGGGGGGTCCCTCCGGGCGGCCCCGCGCAGTTCTCTGCTGTCGCTGCGGGCGCCCCCCGTCCCCCGGGCCGGGGTCCGAGCGGGCGCGCCCTGCCGGCCCGGGCGCTGGCGCGGGTGCGGAGTCGGCCGGGCGCTGCAGGGTCGCGCCCTGCCTCCGACCAGCCGGCCTCGGCCAGCCTGGGGCAGTCAGCGCCGTGCAGCCCCCTCGATGGGGCTCGGGTGGACCCGGGCCTCTCGGATCGCCTTGGTGATTCCTAGGAAGCAGCACTTCCGTTTTTCTCCCGATTATTTTGGGGGAAACTGAGGCACGGAGAGGGGCGTGCGCATACTCAGGGTCACCCAGCGGGGAAGTGGCTGACGTGGGATTCGAACCCAGCTGGGAGTAGACTTAGGAGCCCTTTCAGTCTGCCCTCTCATTCCCGGTGCCGGAGGCTCCCCGGAGGCTGCTGGTGCCCCTTCAGTTTGGGGTTGGGGCCGGCCTCCCCGGACCAGGGCTGCTTCCTCCCTTCGCCCTCCGCTGCTCCCTCCTGCCCTTCCTGTTTACCGCAGAGAAATTGCTGAATCCCGAGGAGGGCGGGAGGGTGGAGTCCATCCGTCTC
Organism: Mungos mungo; assembly: GCA_004023785.1. Taxonomy (NCBI): domain Eukaryota; kingdom Metazoa; phylum Chordata; class Mammalia; order Carnivora; family Herpestidae; genus Mungos; species Mungos mungo. The sequence continues at coordinate 14,698 of PISW01008939.1, forward strand.
AGGCAGACACCCTGGGGGTTGGGTGCTGGGTTAGGAATGGAAGGGCCTCAGCCTCACCTTGCGGAGAAGAAAACCGAGGCCCCAGTGTGTCCCGGACCTGTCCCAGGTCAGCCCCGGGCTCTGCCGCTAGTGCCGAGCTGGGCGCTCCTTCCAGGGCCACCTTCCCTTTCCAGACTTACTTTCTTCCTGGGTCCAGGAGGGGCCCATGGTGTGCGCCGATCCGTGGACGGGGTCGGGGTGTTGGGTGCCTTACAGGAGACAAGGAAACTGCAAGGCTGGGGCAGCCACCCGCCTGCCTCTCTCCATCCAGCCCCTGCCAGGGCCTCACAGGTCCCTGGACAAGGGACATTCAGGCGAGGGGCTGGCAGGGGCAGACTTTGTGTCCGGAGGTCAGAGTGCCTTTCTCCGGCTGCCCCTTCTGGCTGTGTGACCTTGGCGGGTTGCCTAACCTTTCTGAGCTCTCTCTTTGAGAATGACCCCAGAATGAGAATGACATTTGGGAATGACCCCAGTCAGCACAGGGCCGGGCCAGGTGGCAGAGATGCGGCAGTCGGTGCTGATGGCCGTTCCGGGCAGGGCGCCCTGATTGTACTAGCCGTGGACCCTGAGAGAGGGCTCTTTGTCCCCACGCCAGGCCTGGGGGAGGCCTCCCGAGGGCGTGAGGGGACACTCTGTGTTCTGTGTTCCCTGGTGAGGCTGTTGGTCCTGGGGCAACGGGGGACCAGGAAGGCCGGTCTCCGCTCGGCTCTGGAGCGGGGCTCCTACGTGGGGTTCTGTGCGCGGGTTTGCGTGTCCCGCGGTCGGACCCTCCTACGACGGGGGCTGGGGACTGGGCTGCTGGGTGCCCCGCAGACCCCACAGTCAGGTCCTCTGCCCCAGCCTCCCCTCACGGGCTGCAGGCCCAGGGTGGTTGTTTTCTCGCTCCTGGTCCGCCAGTCCCCCTCCTCCTGGTAAGGGAGAAGCCGGCGGCCGAGGGGCTGTCATGTTACGGAAGAGGTTTTTAGAATGATAGCCAGTAGCCACAGCTGCCTGTTCAGTCTGCACAGCCTTCCCGGTGCGTCTGAGCGGTGAGGGGAAACTGAGGCACAGAGGTGGAGGGGCTTGCTTGCCCAGGGTCATCAGGGAACTGGTCGGAGTCCCAGGCAGGTGGTGCAGGGTGAGGCCGGGAATAGGAGAGGGGGGCTTGGACCTGGATGTTGCGGATGGTGGGGGGTGGCTTGGGGCAGAGGCTGGTCCAGGGCTGACGTGGGCTGCGGCGTTTGAGCCCCTGTCGTCCTCTGCTCTCTGTAGCAGATGTTCTACCCTGACGTTCCTAGCCGGTGTGCCCCGCGATTGCCCCCCCGGGGTGGTGGGCCCTAGACCTCCAAGTTGGGAGACAGTACTCCTGGTGGGGCTGGCAGCCGGGCGAGGGCTTGGAGTCTGGGGAGGGCGAGGCGTTGGCGGAGCTGAGTTCAGGATGAGTGGCGTGGAGGGCACAGCGGGGAGGAAGCAGCGGGACGGGAGGGGCAGGGTGGGCGTCTGCAGCGCTAGGCTGAGGGCAGCGTGGACTTCCTCCTCCTGGAGTGCTGGGGACTCTGGGCAGTTGTGACGTGCTCATGACTGAGGATTTGTGACCAGATACCTCTGGCCGCTGGTGTTGGGGGCTGCAAAGCAGGTGGGATGCCCCTTCTGAGGTTTGGGGTCCTGAGGCCCAGGCGAGAGGTCTGATGAATGCGGGACCCCCGGCCAGTGAGGGCTTCCTGGCCGTGAGCCCCTTCAGCTGCACCCCGCACCTGGGCGACGAGTGAGCCCCGAGGCCCTTCTTGTCCAAGAGGCTTGTGTCCTTTGATCTCTCCAGGCTGAGACCCCATCTCTTATCTGGGGACTTGGTAACATGGGGCCTCTTGCCGACCCTCGGACCGCCCCGCCCTCACAGGCTCCCTTCATCCGCTGTTCACTCATTCCCTCGATACAGAAGCTTGGAGAAGCACCGAGTGCCAGCCCCGCACCGCCCAGGGCTCCGCCGAGCTGCAGGGCACAGAGCGGGGTGCTGTTGGATCGCAGTTCCCAGGATGCTGTCCGGGACGCAGGCCGTCGCCACCCTCAGTCTCCCTGGGAGAACTTTCGGGGCGAGCCCGGAGGTCATAGATGGGGGGCGACCGAGGCCCAGGTGACACGGATGTGCTGGCAGAGGCAGGGCGGGGTCTAGTCCCCTACCTGTGCCCAGGGCCCCCGCATCCCTGATTGGCATCTCTTCCGGAGGAGGCCGGTGGTGCACCGCCGGCTCCGCCGCTGGCTCAGGCCCCTGTGCTCCGGGGTCGTGCACACGTCTGCCTTTTCTCTCTACCAGATACGGGCAGTTTTCAGAAGCTGCTGGCCCAAAGGGACCCCTTGTGAAAGTTAAATCTTCAGAAACAGCTGCTCCATCATTTTTCTGATCTGGAGGCTGCTGGGGGCTGCGTGCCGGCTCCTCCCCGCCCCCCCCTCCCCCGCCGGGGCCCGGGCTGCCTGGCTGCACCCTCTCTCCCGGACCCCGGGCAGTGGGTTTCTCTGTGGCTCCTCACGCCTTTCTTCTCACTTTGCGTCAAGCAGCAGCTTCTGCAACGAAGCTGTAGGGGTGGCGCTTGCCCACGATCGGGGCACAGAACCCGAGACCGCAGGGACTGCTCTCGTGGGCAGCTCACGGTCACGGGCTGGGGTGCGGGAGCGCTTCAAGCTGCCCGACTCGTGCTGAAGGCCCCGTGTAGTCGGGAGCCTGCCGGGCCCCACGGAGGCTCCTCCCACCCTCCTGTGCCCCGAGGCCCCAGTTGCTGGTTGGTGCTGGTGGCAGGAGGGTAAGCACACTCGTGTACCAGGCCAGCTCTGGGGCTCTCTTGTGTGCAGACTTGCCGCGGGGCGAGGGGCCGGTCATTCCAGAGCCTTGGGGACGAATGCCTCCAGGTTCTGTCCTTGATCTCAGCAGTCCCGGAGCAGGTGAGCGTGAGTCACGGGATCGCCCTTGTCACCGACGTGCTGTCTCTGCCCGCAGGCGCCACGTCCGGGCGGGATCTCTGCTTTGACCAGGCTGCTGTCTTCATCGAAGATGCCATCCAGGTGGGTGGCACCTGTTCCCGGTGGCTGGGCTTGGGCCGGTCTCTGGGTTTTGTGGGGACTGGGTGATGGTGGCCCTGCTGGTCCCCTCCTTGCTGTCCTGGGGCCAGGGCCTCGGTCACTGGACCGTGCAGTGGTCATAACTGTGGTGATGGGCCTTTGTGCCCTGCTCACCGGGAGTCCTCCCTAAAGCTGGTGGGTGCTGGGTGCTCTTTCGAGGCCTAGCCACGCTCGTTTCCGTTGAGTTGCCGCCTACTGAGGGCCTGTCATGTGCCTGCGTGTCCCAGGGCCTGTGAAAGATGCTCAGGACTGGCCGGCCCATCCCCTGTGGAGAATGATATTGAGGCTGAATTAGGGAGATAGAATACAGAAGCGAGCGGTGTACCGTGGGGGGGGGGGGTCCCGGAGAGCGACCTGTAGGGGGCATTGCCTCACAGCGGGGAGGGTGTCACAGCTGCACATTTAGAAACAGGTAGAAACAGGCATCCACACCGGGCGATCTGAGTTTATCCGCTAACGTGGCCCTGCTGGGTCACGGGATGGCCCTTTGTCCACGTGTGCGGTGAAGCGGACTCCGGTCCACAGCCTGTCTCCCCACCCAGTGCCTGTCATGGGGTCAGCGGGCGCCCTGCCCGCGGCTGGCTGTGCTGCGCGGTTCTCACGGTCCCCGCGCCCATGGTCCCCGCGCCCACAGTCCCCGCGCCCATGGTCCCCGCGCTCACGGTCCCCGCGTGGCTCTCCCTCGCAGTACCGCTCCATTAACCACCGCGTGGACGCCAGGTCAATGTGGCTTTACCGACTGTATTACTCCAGCACCTGCCAGTGGTGAGAAGGGGCGCCGGGCAGGGTGCCTGCGGCCTGGCGGGGGTGGGGGGTCTCAGGGCCCCAAGGAGCCACTCTCTCCTCATTTCCACGGGGCCCTCCTGGGGATGGGGTTCCGCCGCCAGATGAGGTGGGGCTCGGGCCTGGGGGACCGGGAGGCGGGGCTTTGTCTCTGGAAGGTGCAGAGGGTGCCCTGCCGCCCCCTGCCTCCGCCCGCAGATGCGCTCTGCGGCCCAGGGCGTTGCTGGCTCGTGCGTTTCGATTCATTTCTGTTCCTCTCTCAGGACATTGAGTCTCACCATCTTCCTGATCCTGCTTCTGGCTTTTATCGAGACGCCTTCGTCGCTCACCAGCACCGCGGACGTGCGCTACCGCTCGGCCCCCTGGCACCCGCCCTGTGGCCTCACTGAGGGCGTCGAGGCGCTCTGCCTGCTGGTCTTTGTGGCCGACGTGTCCGTGAAGGTGAGCCGGGCGCCGTCAGGTGCAAGAGCGCAGGGGCCGGTGCCCTCCCAGCCCGTAGCCGGGCTTCTGGTCAAGTTTTACGCCCGCGGAGCTGGCTGCCTTTTTCTCTGACCGAGCTTTGCCCCTGCGAGCAGAGGCCTGGGGTGGTTGGGGCATAAGAGGCCCCGTCCCCTCCTCCCCTCGTCCAGACTAAAGCGAGTCTGGATTCCGGCCTGCCGGGTGCACGGCCTCGCGGGGCCTCCGGGAGTGGCCGAGGGTCTGGCAGTGTCTCTGTGGGGAGAGACCCTGGCACAGCAAGAGAGGACCGACGGGTGGTCTCTGTCGCGGGCCCCCCTCCGGCCCCCAAGAGGGGAAGAACGCAGAGGAGGTGGGGGTGGGCTGGAAAGGGCCCCGGTGTCTGCCTCTGTCTGACCCGTGTCCTTCCGGAAGCTGGCGCTGGGCCCCGTCTGTCTCCGTTGAGCTTCCGGGCCGTGTCAAGGCTTCGGAGCCATGGCGGCTTCCCAGCACGGGGCCAAGGGGCCGACAGATCTTGCTGTGGGTCGCGCGTCCTGTTGGTGGGACAGCGGTGATCGTGCTGCAGGCTGGGCCAGCCGTGCACTGCTGGCCCCGGAGCGCCAGGTAGCATGGAGGCTGTCCCCTAGGACAGACTGTCCTCAGAGTCCCGCAGGGCCTTTGTCGGGTGCCTGCTGGGCTGTCCTGCCGTGGGGGTGGCTTCGGGCCCCTGTTGCTGGTTCCGGCGGGGGGGGGGGTGTGTGTGTGGGGGCCTAGGGCCCCGGGCAGCTTCGCATCATTCTGCTTGTTAGCTTGCGGTGTATCTTCAGGGCTTGGGGGTTTTCAGACTGGAACTGAAACTGAGGAGCAGTTCTCCTTAGCATCTTCTGAACGGTTGGTGCGTTTCGGAAGCCTCAGAAGATAGAGAGCGGACGTTTGTATCTGCACGCATGACCGTGACCTCTGGATGCCCCTGCCGCCCACGGGGCCCTTGACACTTGGCCACCTGGCCCCAGAGGAAGACCTGGGGCCTGGTCTAGACGGTTCTGGGGGTGGGCCAGCCCTAACCAGAAGCAGACCATGAGTGCCATTGCCCCCTTTCCAGAACGGCTCTTTTCCGGAGGGGCGTCTGCCCCGGCTGCATGGGTGGCCGGGATGGGCGTGACCGATGAGGACGCAGGCCAGAGTGGCCCAAGTGCCTGAGGTCACGGCAGGCTGCGTGGGGAGCCCGGCTTCCTGCTCCCCAACGGGGACAGCACCGCTCGCCAAAGTGCTCTCTGCTCCGGGCGCCCCAGCCTCACCCCTGTGCGTCGAGGGCCTTGGGCCCGCTCACCCGCTCACCCCCCGCCTGTCTTGCAGAGCTACCTGGTTGGGTGGGCCCAGTTCCGGAAGAACGCCTGGCTGCTGGCCTACCTCGTGGTGCTGGTCGTTTCCCTTGCCGACTGGGTCGTGTCGCTGAGTCTGGGTTGCCGGGAGGTAGGTGGCGCGGTGGCTCCAAGGTGGCAGCGGGGCGCTCCGGGCGGCCTGTCCGCTGCCGGCTCTTCCCAGCCTGCTAGCATTTCAGCCGCCGGCCCCATCCCGTCCTGTGGAGGAAGACGCTGGGACTGGGCAGGGGTGGGGAGGGGAGAGGCACGGGGCCTCCTCATCCCGGCCTCTCCGCTCGTCAGCCGGACCCCTCGCCTGGCCGGGTCCCCAGGGCCTCGCCCTCGCCGCACGCCCAGAGCTCTGTGGGGCCTGCGGCGAGAAAGCCCACATGGGCCGCTGGTGCCCAAGCCTCTCTGGCCGCGGCGTCCCCCCCCAGGTGCTCTGCCCCCTGACTGGACAGAGCAGGAGCGGGGAGTGGGCGCGGGGACATCTGTCTACCAGGGCCAGTCAGGACACCAGCCATCGGGTGCTTTAGCCAGGAGAGTTTATGGGGGCGGAGACAGGTGTTGAGCAACTGACAACATGGAACGGGCCCCGAGGGACACGGAGCCGAAGGAGGCTCGGGGGAGGGGTCTGGAGGGGTGCAGATCACCAGTGTCCCCTCCGGGACGGCTTGGTCCTGGGAGCGCCGGAGGCTGGAGAGGCTGGCAGCCCCCTGGTGTGGGCACTGCCCTGGGGACAGCAAGGGGACTGCAGGGAGCTGCCGTCTGCCCTCCGGTGCCCCAGCCTCTCTCCACGCCCTCACTGGCAGAAGTAAGTGGGGAGTAGCCGCTGAGAGAGAGCTGCAGGGCGGCGGGGGGAGGGCGCAGGGAGGGCGGCCAGGGGAGGGTGCAGGGAGGGCGGTGGGGGGCGCAGGGAGGGCTGCCGGGAGCGCAGGGGGAGCAGCGGGGGGAGGGTGCAGGGCCCACCTCCCGCTTCCTCCCAGGAAGGAGCCTCGTTAGCACACGAACCCACATCTGCGCAACAGGCCAGGAAGACCGCGCACACTCAGGCCTCGCTTTGTCAGTGGGGCCCGAACTGAGACTTGGAAGTTCCTCTCCCCTGCGCCCGTGGCCCTCGCCTCGGCCCCCGCTCCCCCTGCGCCCCGTGGCCCTCGCCTCGGCCCCCACTCCCCAGCAGCTTGGGCTCTTCCCCTTGAATGGGGACCCAGGCCTTGGTTTCCTTGGTTCCTGGGCAGCCTGTGTCCTCGGTGGTCCTGCCTTTTTTGATCACTGGAATTTTCTGATCATCTTCTCCCACTGGCTGTACCTTGGAGTCCCTGACCTAGACCTTCCCGCTCCACTGGGCAGCAGGCCCCAGGCTGTCCTTGGCAGCCGGACACCCCGGCTGGCCCCCACCCTGCTTTTCATGAGTTCTTGTGGCGTGTCCCTGGTGGAACAACCACCCCAGAGTGGACGTTTCCAGAGCAGCCGGACACTTGGGGGGTGGGGGGGTCGCCGTTCCCATTCTGTCGCGATGCTCAGAGCCTCTGATGCACGTTCTGGTCCCGCGGAGGACTTGACCCCCTCAGCTGGCGTCACGGAGCCTGCCTAGGGCTGCCGGCCCTCCCACGGGCAGGCCACTTTAGGGCGAGGGGCCACAGGGAGGCCATGAGTGCTGTGGGGCTGACTTCAAGCAGTGGGGCCCCTGAGGCCCAGAGGGTGGTCCCTGGGTGGCCCCAGGCAGAGCCCCAGCCCGCGTGCCTGTCTGTCCGGTGAAGATAGCGCCCCTGCCCGGGGAGGGGGCACATGGCAGGCACCCACCCCCTGCCAGGGGCTGCACCGGGTGGGTGGGCTGAGCTGGGCTCTGCTTCTGGAGGGCGGGCCATCAGCGGGGGCCTTGCGGGGAGAGGCTCGGGCATCGTAGGACGCGTCATTCTGTGTCTCGGGGGTGTTCATCCGCCCGTCCAGGCACAGGCTTCCCCGACCTCATTCCCTGTCGTCCGGCCCCGATCCCAGGAATTGTTACCTTTCCCAGCACAGACAGGACGGGCCCCGCTCACTGCCATGCCTTCCCTTCCGTGTCATCTCTGGGGGGGATCTTGACGGAGGCTGTGACGCCGCACGTGGTCCACTTCTGGGTAGAGTCACCCAGCGCCCAGAACCGCCGAGAGACCAGGCTCGGGTTTCCCCCCGGGGCCAGCTGGCCAGTCAGACCTCGCACGGGCCCCAGGGCAGGGAGGGCAGCCAGGCTCTCATGTTCATTTCCACCTTGTGGCCAGGAGGGTCACGTCCTGCGCAGTCTCTGCTGTGCCCCTTCCTCACGGGGACTGGGTACCTAGAGGCACATTAGCTGGTGAGCTGGGACCGCGTGTGGCCCTCGCAGGGGTGCCCCCCCGCCCCCAGCACTAGGCGGGTCTCTAATCGGGCTCATGGATGAACCTTCCCATCCTTCATAGAGGCCGCCTGGCTCCGTGTCCGTGACCCTGGTGTGGCCCCAGCGTCCGGAGGGCCCTTAGCAGGTTGAGTCACCACACCCGGGAGAAGCCACACCCCGTCCCACGTGTGACTACAGGCGAGGGTCCAAGCCCCCTAGGGGCGTGGCTGGAAGATTCGGGATCCTTGGCCCTCAGACGAGGCTCCATCCCGGGGCAGCGAGGGGGACGCTGGTTCCTCAGCCTGTGGGGCGGGGCCAGGCATGGCCCTGAAGGCCCGTCCACCGCTGTTTCCGTGGGCTTTCTCGGCCCTGCGCTGGAAGCCGGGCTTCCTTCTGAGGAGGCGAGCAGCCCAGGGAGGTTGAGTCAGGCCCAGGGATCACCCGCCGTGCAGACAGTCTGGAGGGTTGCCGTGTGCCAGCGCTGTGGGAGAGACCTGAGATCCGTGGCAGGGTTCCAGAGGGCTGCGGGGCGGGGCTGGGGCGGGTGAGGTTCACGCCGGGACCGGAGAGACGGGCGCTGCCCTCCAGCTGAGCAGAGCGGGGGGTTGAGACGGTGCGCGGCGGCCCGGGCGGCCCGTCGGACTTGGGGGGTGTCAGGGCTGTGCTGAGACAGGAAGCCCAGTGGGACTGGAGTCTGGACTTGAGAGCTGGGATGGGTGCAGTTGAGCGTGGGAGGGCAGATCACAAACATGACCCTGAAAACCCAGAGGCCTGCCCAGCTCCCTGGCGTGCGAGGCCCCAGAGGGCAGGATGGGAGTGGGGCCAGCACTCAGGGTCCGGGAGATGCCCCGTGGCACAGGCAGACTCAGGCCTGGGGGTCACCGGGCAGGAGGGCCGGCTGGGTCGGGAGGGGGGACACGTGGGGCGGGTAGAGGGGTGAGGGCTCTGTGGTGAGCGAAGGTGACGGGACATGTGTGTTGTTAGTGGATGAGGAAGAAGAGCTGCCTGAGGGGAGCTCTGGAGAAGGCGGGGGTCCTGAGGACGGTGCGGGGCTTCTTGGTGCCGACGGGAAGCGAGGGCAGAGGAGGGAGTGGGGGCGTGCGTGCGCACGTGTGCAGGGGGCGTGTGCGCGTGCGTAGGGTGTGCACATGTGTGCAGGGGCGTGCGTGCGGAGAGCATGGGTGCACACATGTGCACCTGTGTGTGTGTGTGTGCATGCGTGCGCCTCGGGGGTGCAGAGGTGGGGCCCAGCGTATGGGGAGTGGGTGAGGCTGCAGTTGGGGGGCGGGGGCAGAGGAGGAGTGGGGCACACCCTTGGGGTTCTCTGATTGCAGGGCATGGCCCCTTGGCAGGGATAGGAGGAGGAGGCTGTGGGGACCGAGGTTGAAGTTGGGGGGGGGGTCTGAGCCGGGCTCTTTGGCCTCGTGTCTTTGGGCTGGGGTGGGAGGGGCTGGGGCCGATCTGGGTGGGGCCCGGGGCTCCTCGGCCCCCTGTCCCAGCCCGGGTGGAAGTGGGGACCCCTCCTGCTGTCTTTCAGCCCTTGCGGGTCCGCAGGCTTCTCCGCCCCTTCTTCTTGATGCAGAACTCCTCCATGATGAAGAAGACGCTCAAGTGCATCAGGTCGTCGCTGCCGGAAATGGCCAGGTGGGCTCCTGGCGCCGGCTGCCTGCTGTGTCCTGGGGCGCCGGGACTGCAGCCTGGGGAGGCCAGTGGCTGGGTGTTTGGGGGCCTCCTGGCAGCCTCTCAGTGGCCTTGCGCCCCCTGCCTGGTAGCGGCAGAGCCCTGTGGATGCTCCCTCCTGTCCCCGCTGTGGCCGTGTTCCCTGCCCACTCCTCCTGCCCTCCCCCACTTCTCCCTCAGTCCCCTCCCCCAGTGACTCTCGTGGGTGACCCCTCACGGTCCGGCCCAGATGGTGGGTGTGGCCTTCTCTGGGACAGCGGGGGTCCTTGGACCCCAGGGAGATGCGCTTTGGGTCCCCGGTCGCCCCTGCCGGGGAAAGAGGGCTCCCTTAGGGCAGGGCCAAGGGTTGAGTGCAGAGCAGGGAGCTCCCTGCGTGGTCGGGTTGGCGTGTGTGGTGTGCTGAGGCTCCCCCCCCTACCCCTGCAGCGTCGTGCTGCTGCTGGCGCTGCACCTGTGCGTCTTCACCATGTTGGGGATGCTGCTCTTCACAGGCGAGAAGGTACGTGCTCCGCTCTGTCCCCGCCCAGGGCCTTGGGCTTCGGGTTGACCGGGTGGCCCTCGGGGAAGCCTCTGGTCATTCTCGGGCCCGGCTAGGCGGCCTGCCCCGGCCTCATGACCATGGTCAGTGTCTGCCCACCCAGGCGGCAGGGGCTCTCTGCGTGGCCGGTCTCCCACGTGCCCCCGATGGGGCCCCTGTCCACTCCCTGCCTCATGGGCTCGGGGCCCGTCTGCCTGGCTGCCCTCCTCCCCTCTCCGCTCCCTGCGCCACCACTGACCCTGCTTTCTCTGCACCCCTGTTAGACGGAGGCCCCCTCAGACGGGCCTTGGGGGCCATCAGGATGGCCCCTCTCCCGGCACCTGCCTGTCCCTGCCTCCTCTCCCCTACTCATGGGCTTTGGCCTCCCCTGGGTTCCCTACTCCCTCCCCCCCCAGCTCCTTGCTGCTGCTTGGCCCCTGGGCGTGTGTTGCTGTGTGGAGGTGTCCCCTGCTCCCCCTCCCCGTGTACCTGTGGTCCGCTGTGGCTTTCTTTATGTCCTGGCCAGGGCCACTGTCCTCAGGGCTGGGCTGTCCGTCTGTCCTGGGAATTTGGCCAGCAGTCAGCCGTGGCCGGTTTTCAATGAGCTTGTGGTGATATTTGGGGGTTCAGGCTGTGCTGGCCGTGAGGGAGGAGCCGGGAGGGCTGGAGGTGCCGTGTGTGTGCGTGTGTGTGTGTGTTTGTGTGTGTGTCTGTGTGTCTATGCGTGTCTATTGTCTGTGTGGTTGTGTGTGCTGCGTCTGTGTGTGTGTGTCTGTGTGTGTGTGTGTCTGTGTGTCTGCGTGTGTGTGTGCGTGTGTGTCTGTGCGTCTGTGAGTCTGCGTGAGTCTGTGTGTCTGTGTGTCTGTGCATCTGCGTGAGTCTGCGTGTCTGTGTGTGTCTGTGTGTCTGCATGTCTGTGTGTCTGTGTGTGTGTGTCTGTGTGTGTGTGTCTGCGTGTCTGTGTCTGTGTGTCTACGTGTCTGTGCGTCTGCGTGTCTGTGTGTCTGTGTGTGTCTGCATGTCTGTGTGTCTGTGTGTGCTGCATCCGTGTGTCTCAGCCAGGGTGGCTGACAGCATTCTCCATGGTTCCCGGCAGACCGCCTTCCGTGGCCGGTGTCCCCAGGGCTGTGCGGCCTCCCTGGACGCCAGCTCCCGGGCCCAGAGGTCCTGAGTTGGGTCCTGTCTGTCCGCGAGCGCAGAGTCTGCTGGGAAGCGATGGGGTACGTGCAGGCCGGTGCCTCACGGCGGACGGCGCTCTGCCGGCTTCAGGTCGTGGCCGGTGGGGCGGCAGCCCGACGGCCCCTCAGAGCTGCCACCTTTGCTCAGCAGGACAGCGGGCAGGACCGGGAGAGGCTGACCTACTTTCACAACCTGCCGGAGGCCCTGACCTCCCTCCTGGTGCTGCTGACCACGGCCAACAACCCCGACGGTGCGTGAGGCGCGGGCAGCGGGCCTGGTGGGGCCGGCGCGGTTGGCGCAGAGCCGGGCCCCGGGCGGGGGACGGGGGGCTGCACGGGGCTCCCTCCCGCATGCGCGTTCCTTGATCTTTCCCTGCTCGTCTTTTCCTTTCTTTTTCCGGCCTTTTTGCGTTTTCTTCTGCTTTTTCTCCTGCACTTGCTTCCTCCCTGTGCTCTCTGCTCCCTCTGCCCGTCTCCCGGCTCCTGACCTCTCCTGACCTCACCGGCAAGCTAAGATTGAACGAGGTGACAGAGGGGGCTTGTCTGGTGGGCCCCCTGTGGCTTCCCTGCCGAGGCCTGACCACGTGCCCCGCTGGCACCCAGGCCCGGCTGCGGGGGGCAGCCCGGTTCTGGGACTCATGTCTGGGGGTGTTGCTGGAGCCCCTCTGGGCGGGCGGTGTGGCCAGGGTGGGGGGCCCCCAGGCCTCCAGGGCTTGGCCGCTCAGCTGGTGACTTGCGTTTTGGGTGCAGGGGTGACCCCCCATCACAGAGACCTTCCCGGGAGGGCAGCACCCCCTTCCACCCCCAGGGAGAGCCATGCAGCGGGGGGCCTGAGCATTGTCCCCACGTGTCCTGTGAGTCCTGGCAAGTCACCTGAGGGAGAGCTCAGCTTCTGGTCTGCGGGCAGTTCACAGGGAGGCGGGTTTCAGCGCAAGGGAGGAGCAGCCTTGAAAAGTAGTGAGCCCCCCATTCCGAGGGTGTGCAGCTGGGGCGGGAGGGTCGGCACCGGACCAGAGACCTCCTGGGTCTCCGGCCAGAGCCCTTCATTCGTCTAGGGGGCAGACGGCGCGGGGCCTCGAGGGGAATTAGGCTGCTGAGGCGGGAGCCGGGCTCAGTTTCCCCACGTTCTCTCCCCAGTGATGACGCCCGCGTACTCCAGGAACCGGGCCTACGCCGTCTTCTTCATAGCCTTCACCCTGATAGGTCAGTTCCGCTGGGCCTGTGGGGTCGCTTGGGACAGGCCTCTGCCCCCAGTGGCAAGATCCCGAATGTTCTGGTGTGCGTGCGCCCTCCCGACCCCGTGACCCCGTGACCTCCCCTCAGTGTGTCCCCTGACCCCGTGACCTCCCCTCGGTGTGTCCCCGGACCCCGTGACCTCCCCTCGGTGTGTCCCCGGACCCCGCGACCTCCCCTCGGTGTGTCCCCGGACCCCTTGACCTCCCCTCGGTGTGTCCCCTGACCCCGTGACCTCCCCTCGGTGTGTCCCCTGACCCCCTGGCCTCCCCTCGGTATGTCCCCTGACCCCACAGCTTCCCCTCGGTGTGTCTCCTGACCCCGTGACCTCCCCTTGGTGTTCCCTTCCTGCTGACCTCTCCTCAGGTGCCCTCCAACCTCATGGCTTTTCCCCAGTGTGACTGCCTGTAGTCCTTGGTCTGTGACCACCGATGGCCCCTGTCCTCCGTGCCCATGGCTGGCAGGCCTGGTGTCCCTCTGCATGATCATTAGATGAGGACAGGGCTGGGTGTGGGGCGATCTGTGTGCCCCGGGCACCTGGCAGGAGCCAGGAGCATGCCCTGCTCTGTGACTGTCGGGCCCTGCTTGCCAACCCCTGGGGGTTGCTGTGCCCACGTCTGCCCTCCGCTCCCTCGGGATGCTGCCCGCTGACTGCGACTTTCTCTGCTCGAAGGAAGCCTGTTCCTGATGAACCTGCTGACGGCCATCATTTACAACCAGTTCCGGGGCTACCTGATGGTGAGCCGGGCCGCCGCCCCTGCCTGCGCCCGTAGCCGCCCCTGCCGGCGCCCGCAGCCGCGCAGACGCCAGGCGGGGTGCGACTCCAGCTAACCGGCCGGGTGGTCCCCGCAATGAGGGGCGGCTGGCCAGGGCTGGGGTGGCGGTCCCCGGTGGTCTCCCACTGCTCCCAGCTGTGGGCAGGTGGGACGCCCAGAGGCTGCTGCGCAGGAGGGAGGATGCAGCTGGGAGAGCTGGACAGGAGGGGTGCGGCCGGGAGAGCTGGATGGGAGGGGTGAGGCTGGGAGAGTTAGATGGGGGGGTGGGGGGGGAGGGGGGTGTGTGGCCGGGAGAGGCCCGACCCGCCGCTCAGGGCCGTCATCTTTGCAGAAGTCCTTCCAGACCTCGCTGTTCCGGAGGCGGCTGGGGGCCCGGGCCGCCTACGAGGTCCTCTCCTCCATGAGTGCCCCGGGAGAAGCCCACCCTGGTGGGTGAGTGCCAGGGGTCTCAGAGCCCCTCTTCTCGGGGAAGTGGGGGCAGCTGCTGCCGAAGGGAACCCTTTAGATGCTCTGCGGGGCGCTTCCCGGGCACCGGCTCTGCCCAGCGCCCGCGGGCCGGTGCCTGGGGTTCCTGAGGACGCTTCCTCCCTGGTGCCGCAGGTTCTGGCAGTTTCCTGAGCCGACTCACTTGTCCTCATGCGCCCTGGAGACGCTGGGCTTACCAGGGCCAAGTGGCTTGGGCCCTCCCCCCGACCGAGCCCTCCCTGCGCCCCTGCGCCTGGGTGCCCAGCCCAGCGGGACCCGGTCCAGGGTGGTGTCGGTGTGGATGGCTCGTCGGGCACGGCGCTGCTGCCATGCACCTGCACTCCCCTCCGAGGCGGGACGGTAGCGTCTCTGGGGCCTTGAGAGGACAGGATGTCCCGTGGCTGTGGTCGGCTCTTTCACGGAGGCCTAGGGCCGTGTCATCGCCCAGGGCCGCTCGGTCGCACACGCACGGCTCAGGCCAGAGGGGCGGGTGCCCAGGCGCTGAGCCGGTTGGGCTCACGGGGGCCTGGTGTCTCTTCGCAGAGTCGGGGTGAAGCCCCAGGACTTCCTGCGGGTGCTTCAGAAAGTCCAGCTGCACAGCCACCACAGGCGGGCCGTCATGGAGGTAGGGCCCCCCGCCCCCTGCCCTCCTCACTCAGCGCGCCTCCAGAAGGTCACCTCCGTTTCTGCACAGGGCATCCTTGCAGATCGGCCGGGTGGGGCTGGGACTGGGCCCTTCCCCCGTTCGGCCCCACGACCCTGCCCGCCTGTGTCTTGTCCTCCGTAGAAGGTGCGCTCCTATGGTGGTGACCTGCTGTCCGCCGACGAGTTTCAGGAGCTCTTCACCGAGTTCGACAGAAGGGTGATTAAAGAGGTAACTCACGTCCCCTGCTTAGGGCCGGCCCACCCGGGGTGGGCGGGGAAGCTTACGGTGTCTGTTGGCGTGGATCGCCCAGGTGCCCCGAGGCGGGGCCAGGGCTCGGCTGCCCAGGGATCCTGCGGGGCCCCCAGGGTGGCGAACGGGAACAGAGGTTGCTGGGGGACCGAGGAGGGTTTGTGAACCTGACGCAGCTCGCAGACCACAGGGCCACGTCCGGGTTGGGGGGAACCTCCTGGACGGTTTTCCGTCTCCAGGGTGAACTCCTACCTACTTCCTGTGTGTCCTTCCCTGGAGGCTCCTGAGTTTGTCCAAAGCGTTTCCTCTGTCCCTGACACTGAGCTGTGAAGTCCCCAGAGGGGCCTCGGGAGGCAGCTCCGCACCGTGTCAGTCAGTCATTAGGGTGTAAGTTACGTGTACTTTTCACGGAGCGCTTCCCGTCTGGGGGCGGACACTGGACCCGCCAGACAGCGCGTCGGGGTTTACCCTCTGCCTCTCGGTGTTCAAAGACTACTGTGATGAACGTCTTTGTGCACCTGTTTCCATGTTTGAGATTATTTTCTTAGGCTGGGCTGACTGGGATAAGAGAGAAGGTAGGAGAAAGTCGAATCTCAGAAGAAGGGGGTGCGTCGCCAGAGGGCTCCCCACAGCCGCGTGCCTCCTGGGGACGCGTGTCTCTGAGCCCGCGCGTGTCCCCTCCGCAGCGCCCGCCGCGGCCAGAGTACCAGGCTCCCTTCCTGCAGAGCGCCCAGGTCCTCTTCAGCCATCGCTACTTCGACTACCTGGGGAACGCCATCGCCCTCGGGAACCTCGTGTCCATTTCTGTGCGTGTGGCCTTGACCGCGTGTGGACGCGGGAGGCCCCTCCTCCCCGCCCCTCCTCCCCGCCCCCCTGCCCTCATGGCGCCGGCGGCCTGGGCCGGGCTGGCGAGCTGCCTTCGCTCTGGCTCCGCAGGTGTTCTTGGTGCTGGACGCGGACGTGCTGCCCGGGGACCGTGATGACTTTGTCCTGGGGGTGAGCTGCGGGGCACCGGGAGGGGCCATGGGTGCCCTCAGAGGAGGGGTGTGGGGTGCCGGCCGGGGCGGTGGGGCAGCGGGTGAGGGGGGGGCCGCCTGCGTCCTCCGGCTTGTCCGGCCCCGAGATTTGAGCTTCTTCCCGGCTGGTTCTCAGCCCTTCTGGAGCCGTGAGCTGCTTTCTTAACGTGACACAGGCTTGTTCAGCTCCCCAGCGTTTAAAAACGGTTTTTCTTTCCATTTTGGATTTTAAGCAGCAACACCCCCACGTTACTTACCGTCAGAACCGTATGTAACAAAGCGGGTATTTTAACGTTTATTTTAAAGGAAGGGACCATTATGAACGATGTTAAAATTGAGGAAAACGAGTAGATCTTCTCTAATTGTGCAGGAAGCCGTTTGATTTGTCTGGTCTGATGTGCCTGAACAGGTCACGGACGTCCTGTGTGTTGAATGTAAAGTTTATCCTGGTTTCAAAATCAAAACAATGGCTTTCCTGACTTGATGCTTGAAAGTCCTGTATTTTACATTTCAGGAAAATCAGAATTTTTTCTCTTATTTCTGTTGTATTTTTTTCCCCGGGTGACCCCAGGAAGCTCAGTGTGTTCCTCACCAATGACATGTCATAGAGGTAGCAGGTTTTCATTCCTGACAAAAGTCCAATTGGATACACTTGATCTGTATTTTATCTTTTTTTTTTTTTAAATGTCTTTATTGTTGAGAGAGAGAGACAGAGACAGAGTGTGAGCAGGGGAGGAGCAGAGGGAGAGGGAGACACAGAATCGGAAGCAGGCTCCAGGCTCTGAGCTGTCAGCACAGAGCCCGACGTGGGGCTCGAACCCACGAACCGCGAGATCATGACCTGAGCCGAAGTCAGACTCAACAGATTGAGCCCCCCAGGTGCCCCATCTTCTTCTTCTTTTTTTTTTTTTAAGAGGGAGTGCCCTGGCTCAAGAAGAGGAGTGGGGTGGGGTGGAGGCGAGGTGGGGGGAGAGAAAGAGAGAGAGAGAGAGAGAGAATCTTAAGCAGGCTCCATGCTCAGTGTGTGGAGCCTGATGCAGAATTCGATCCCATGACCTGAGCTGAAATCAAGAGTCAAACGCTTCACCGACTGAACCACCCAGGGGCCCCTACATTTTATCTCTTTTAACGGTAATTGTCCAGCACTAGCGTCTGCTTGGTCGTTTATGAGAGATCTGTGGTCCGATGGGGTCTGACAGCGATCTCCTTACGGGTGTGGGCGAGGCAGCCCTGAGAACAGGGAACTTGGACTGGACACCCGGGCGAGGTGCTGTGGCGCCCACACGCCTCCTCCCCACCCCGGGGCTCCGTGTACTCGCTGGGGCGAGCCCGTGAGGCCCTCAAAGGGAAGAGCTCCAGGGGCGCCTGGGTGGCTCAGTCGGTTAAGCATCCGACTTTGGCTCAGGTTCATTATCACAGTCTGTGGGTTCGAGCCCCGTGTCGGGCTCTGTGCTGACAGCTCAGAGTCTGGAGCCTGTCTTCAGATTCTGTCTCCGTTTCTCTTTGCCCTTCCCCTGCTCATGCTCTCTTTCTGTCTCTCGAAAATGAATAAACATTAAAAAAAAAATAAAGGAAGAGCTCCGCTGTATCTCACTTCCTGGCTTCCAGAAAGACAGTGACCCAGAAAGACAGTGACCCGGTAGCCTGAGGCCACGTCCCCTGCAAAGAGGTCTCAGACACGCCCGCGGGGGCTGGGGTGACGCTGGCCACTGTGTCGGTAGAGGTCCCTCGGAGGGTGGACCGGAGGAGCCAGGGCAGAGAGAACCGGGGGCGCAGGCTCGGGCGTTGGGGTTGACCCCGGCCTTGTGGGCACAGAGGATGCGGGGTCAGGAGGTGTAGGGCCAGCAGGGCCTCCCAGGAGCCTGTGTGGGGTTCCGGCCCCCCCGAGGGGAGGGTGTGTGGCAGGAAGGTGGGGTGCTGGAGATGCCCCGTGCAGGGGGGGCGGCCCTGGGAGGCCAGCGGGGGGCGGTGGTGGGGCCCGGACGCGAGGGAGCTGTCTGTCCTTCCAGATTCTCAACTGCGTCTTCATCCTGTACTACGTGCTGGAGCTGCTGCTCAAGGTGTTTGCCCTGGGCCTGCGGGGCTACCTGTCCTACTCCAGCAACGTGTTCGACGGGGTCCTCACCGTCGTCCTGCTGGTAACGTCCCTGCCGGCCGGGCTGCTGCCCGAGTGCACCGCTGGGGGGCCGACGGGAGGCGGGGTTTCTCGGCATCTGAGTGTCGCGGGCAGCTTCCCCTGACCCTGGGGAAGGGGGCCTGGAGGAGCCCGCAGCCCTCGCCGGCTGACCCAGCCCCGGCCACAGACCCCAAGGACGGTGGGACCTTGACATGGGGGGCGGGAGGGGCAGTGGGGACAGGCTTTCCCCAGGACCTGCGGGGCGGAGGGCACGCGTGGTGTGTGCATCGTGACAGCCACCCTGGATCTGCCCCACGGGAGCGAAGGCAGCCTGAGAGGCGGGGCCGGGTCTGTCCTTGGGCCGGGGCTCCCCCACCCTCTCCGGTGCCCCGCCCCCCGTGTGCCCGGGCCACCACGGCCTGAGCCCCAGTGTCTTTCTCGGCTGCGGGAGCTCCCATGTTTGGAACAGCCTCTGGGGCCAGGGACGGAGCTCTGGCGCCCCCAGACCTCCCGGTGGGGGGAGCACGTCACCCGGGTTTCAGAAGTCACTGGGGGCGTTTGGGCTAGTGTCGCCGTAGCGACGCCTTCTCTTGTCTTGTGATTGAAGGTCTTGGAGATCTCCACTCTGGCCGTGTACCGGCTCCCGCACCCCGGCTGGTACGTGACTGCACACAGCCCAGGGCGGCCACAGCTGCCCGCGCCCTGAGGCCCCGGGGAGGGTGGCCCGCGCCCCGGCCTGTCTGCTGGGGCTGCTGCGGGGCCCAGGGCCCCAGTGTTAGGTGGCTTGGAGCTCGGCCCTCTGAGGACCGTGGGAGCGGACCTTGGGGATCCTGTGACGGGTCCTGACGCACCGTCAGATTGGTAGTGTGCCCAGCACTGTGACAAGCCGCCGGGGGGCACCAGGATGGGGCGTGTGGTTCCCGGAGATGCCCGGGGTGGGCTGGGAGCCGTGTGACCTTGGCTTGTCACCTCCTGCCCCAGCATTTCCCACCCCGTTACATGGCGGGGGTGGGGGCGGGGGCCGCTGAATCCACGCTGCTGTTGGAGCCCCACCGCCCCTGGATCTGGGAGCTCAGCAGTGTAGACATCTGGCCAGGGGGTCCCAGGGCGCCTCGCAGTGTGACCTGTGGCTGTCGGGTCGCGCTGCCCGGAGCACAGCTGCCCCAGCCGGCGCAGGTGCCGCCCCCGCCGTGGTGTCTCTGGAGGCTGCCCCAGCACCGGCCGGGAAGGGCCTTTGTCGGGGAGACGGGTCGGGCGGGTGTTGGCCGTGGTGGTCAGCCGGGGTCTGGGGGGGGGGCGGGCTCCGGCCGCCTCGTTTCTCGAGTGCCATGAAAACATGCTTTTGTCCTAGAGTCACGGGAGCGATTTGCGTGAGAATGAGTTTCCGTTTAGACAGAAAGGAGCATAGTTATCATGGGGACACCTCGGGGTCAGGATGCAGGGTGGCGTCGCAGGAGAGGAGATGGGGGCAGGCGGCAGGTCGGAGGAGGGGGTGAAACAGGAGCGTGGTTGGGCGTCAGTGGACGGGACGGGGAGGGGGCCGGCTCGGGGACCCGGTCTCTTCCACTTGGGCTGGGGTCTGAGTCGGGGCGTTCCGGCGTCTCAGTGTCTTGTGTGCGGGATCGGGCACGGCGGCCGCGCACCTGTGTGTGGGGCTGTGCCCTGACCAGCGCTGTCGTGGGCTGAGGGGTGTGGGCGGTCCGGGCCCCGGGCTGTGCCCGAGACGGAAGCCCCCTCCCGGTTGCTGTCTGTGTGTCTGAACACGCATCTCCCGGTCTTCCTGTCGCCGGGCTCTTGGGGCCCCCCAACCATGTCCCGTGTGTCCCCCCAGGAAGCCAGAGATGCTGGGCCTGCTGTCGCTGTGGGACATGGCCCGGCTGGTGAACATGCTCATCGTGTTCCGGTTCCTGCGCATCATCCCCCGCATGAAGGTGGGTGTCTGACCCCCCCTCCCCCGCCCTGCGCCCACCGCGGCATTGTTCTGGGGTGTGGCCGAGCCTGGGCAGGGAGGGACACGGGAGGGACCCCTTGGGGTGTGACCCCAGCCCTGTACGGCAGCCGCGCGATGCTGGGGGGCAGTCAGGCATGAGAGCCGCCCAGACCTGCTTTTGTGCAGGAGTGGGGAGCCTTGCCCAGCTGCGGGGGGGCAGGGTCTGGAGCCCTGGAACCTGCGTGTTCCCAGGCGTCCTGAGGTTTCTAAGAGGCCATTGGTCTGGGCTCCTAGTGGCTTCTAGGACTGAGGGGCGAAGGCGGGACTGGCCACGGTCCGCCCCTCCTGGGCCCCCAGGGCAGACGTGGGGCATGCGGGAGGCTGGGGTGCTGGTCTCTGGGACTCCTGACGCAGGGACCCAGTGGCTTGTGACCACCTACAGGCCTGGCTTTCTGTGAAGCCAGGGGGACCTCGGCCTGGAGGAGAGGGGAGCGTCTAGGCCCAGCACCCACCCGGCGCGGAGGGGGTTTGCTCCTCCCGATTTCCCGAGAACTTTCCAGGAGAGAAGAACCCAAGGACGTCAGACCCCTTTCTACGTGTCCGAGTCCTTCCCTCTGAGCCACGCTGGGCACCTGTCCCGTCGGGGGCCACCTGGTTCCTAGCAGTCCCTGTTTGAAGGCGGCCTGGGGCGCTGGGTGTAGGTGGGGGCGGCTGCGCCCAGCCTTCCGTGCACGCTGCTCACATGTGCATGTGATGACACGTCTGCACACGGTCCCCGACATGCATGAGACCACACACACGCACACGCAGCTCAGTACATATTCACGTGTGACACACACATGTGAGCACACACGGTAACATGCCCATATGTGTAACCACACACACACCATACCCATGTAGCACGGCAGCCACGCCTCGTCACTTGCATACACCCAACACGTGAACCATGAGCCCCACCACGTGCTTCCACGCGTGCACGAACCGTACGCACGGTTACGGGACATACGTGTGCTGTATGTGCACACACACGTGCATAACCGCACCCACACGCAGTTACGTGTACACGTGAACGTCCTGTACGCGCGCACATAATCCCGCGCACACGCTGCCGGCATCTCGCGTTAGGCTCTGACACGTCGCGGGCGGCCAGCGGACCACCTGGAGGCCTGTCCCTGGGGCTCCGGCTTGCACGTGGGGGCAGCGGCCCTCCAGCCGGTGCCGGGCTGCGGCTCGAGAGCTCCCTTCCTCCGACCCGAGCGCCGGGGCTGACCTGGCCTCCCCGGGTCTGTGCGTGTGGGGAGCGTCCGGACCAGCCGGTCTGCGGGCCGTGTGACGTGGGCTGCGCTCCGGGGCTTCCCCAGGGGCTTGGAACTGAGGCACACCTGTGATGGGGGCATGTGAGCGTAGGGGTGTGTGTGTGTGTGTGTGTGTGTGTGTGTGCGCGTGTGCGTGTACTGTGGGGGGTGGACAGCTCTGTGTGGACAGCTGACCGGGGGGCGTGTGCAGGTGTGCAGGTTGGTAGCTGGCTGGGCCCCTCCTGCCTTGCCAGGTCAGGGCCGGGGCGGCGGGCAGGCTCGCTGCCCCTCGGTGGGGCCGGGAAGAACAGGGCCGTGCCTCCTCTGTGTCCTCAGCTGATGGCCGTGGTGGCCAGCACCATCCTGGACCTGATCAGGAACATGCGGGCCTTCGGCGGCATCCTGGTGGTGAGCGTGGCCGGCTCTGGCGGTTGGGCGGGGGGTGGGGGGGCCGGGTGTGAGCGCGGGCGGCTGCTCTGGGGGCGGGGGGCCCCGTGGGGGGTGGCGGTGTGTCCAGCCCGGGAAGCCGGAGGGCCTCCTGCCACCCGAGGGGGTGGCCCTCAGGGCCGGTCTGCGGGAAGGGCCGCCGGATTGCGCTCCCTCTCTGTGCCGAGAGCCTGTTGGTCACTTGGAATCCCTCACGGTGTTCGGGTCACGAGCCGTATAGACACACTTGTTTCCTTTTCTTCTTTTCTTTTTTTATAAGTTTATTTTGAGAGAGAGAGAGACGGGGGTGGGAGATTAAATACCCCAAGCAGGCTTCCTGCTGTCCGCGCAGAGCCTGATGTGGGGCCTCGGTCTCATGAACCTCGAGATCATGACCTTGGTCAAAATCAAGAGTCAGATGCTTAACTGACCGAGCCACCCAGGTGCCCCGAGATGACAATTTTAAAAGTACAAGAGGCACTAGGGTCCCTGAAGCCCCCATAGACCCCACATGGGGTTTTGGCCCTCCTTCCTTGCCCAGAGGGATCTCGGAGCCCTGGCCATGTTGGCAGAGGGACACCCGGACACACCCACCTCCAGAGCCAGCCTTGCTGCCCAGGTGCCTTCGGCTCCGCTCCGCAGTCCCTCCCAGGGCAGGGGTCCTGATGCTGCTCTCGGCACGGGGCCAGCAGTGGGAACGGAGGCCCAGAAGGGGCCGGCTTAGCCTGGGCCCTGTGCCTGGTGGGGACAGGTGGGGACGGGTCAGGGGCCACTGGGAGCCTCGTCTCATTGTGGCTGGCTGCTGGGTGGTGCTGCTTGGACATCATCATCTCCTGGAGAGGCCTGGGCAGTTCCTGCCTGTCCCTCCTCTGGGGGCCCCCTCCCATGGGACCTACCCCTCCCCTGGGACCCGCCCCTCCCCTGGGGCCCCCTTCCCTGGGGCCTCTTCCTCTGCTCCCCAGAGTAGGGGTCCTTCTTGCCTCTGCTGCCACACCTGTCCTGGAGAAGGGGTGGTCGGTGTCGCTTTGGCTCGGCCACCTCCGTCCTTCCCTGGCCTTAGTTCATCTTTGTGGCTCCCCTGTGGAGGCGGCTCCTTGCTCCTGCCCTGTAGGGCAGGTTGGGGGCCCGGAGAGGGCGCCCCGGAGGAGTCCGGGTGCTGCTGGGGAAGGCCAGCAGTAGCCACGCCTGGGGTCTAGGCCGGGAGTCGCACGCCCAGCCTGGCCCCTGTGGCTGTGCCTGTGGCTGTGCCCGTGGCTGTGCCCGTGGAGCTGACCCGGCCCTCCCCCGCCCCCAGGTCGTGTACTACGTCTTCGCCATCCTGGGCATCAGCCTGTTCCGGGGCGCCGTCGTGGCTCCTGGAAATGGCAGGTGAGGTGGGGCCTGAAGGCGCCAAAGGGAGTGTCTGGGGGTGTGGGGTCTGGGGTGGGGTCTGGGGGTGTGGAGGAGTGTGAGCCTGGGTGGCCGTGTGGGGGTGGTCTCCCTGATAGAGGGGCCTCCGAGTCTTTCTTCCTTTGCCTCCCTGTCCCTCCCCTCCCCCTCCCCTCTTCTCCCCTTCTCTAGGGGAGGAGGGCCCAGCGACTAGGGCCCCAGCTGCTCTCCTTAGCATCTCCCCTCGCTTTCCACCACCTCCCCTCCCCCCCCTCTTGCTCCCCCTCTTCCTCTCCCCTCCCTTCCCCCTCTCTTCCAACTCCCCTCCCCCCACCCCTCCCAGTCTCTGTACAGTGCAGCGCAGTGGCCCCACCCCGTGCCCGCTTGGGACCTTCTGGCGGGGCCAGCCTGGTGCCGCCTGCGCAGGCCCGGCCTGGAGCCGCTGTCTGGGAAACTCGGTTTCTCCGGATTGTCTGCAGTTCTGGGCCCCTGGCTGCCCCACGGCACCTCCGGGGACCGGCGTTTCTTCCCCCGCCTGCTCAGCCCGTTCCAGCCCTGCGCGGGCCGAGGCGGTGCTCCGGCCCAGCGTCCCCCGTCCCGCCCTGACCAGCTTGCCCTGTCCTGCAGCCTGGCCCCTGGCAACGGCTCGGCGCCCTGCGGAAGCTTCGAGCAGCTGGAGTACTGGGCCTACAACTTCGATGACTTCGCGGTGAGTCTTGCGCCCTCTGCCCCGCGGGCCCCCTGCCCTCCTGGCCGCTCCCTCGGCCCGCCCGGACCCGGTGCGTGTGTCCCCGCAGGCCGCCCTGATCACTCTGTGGAACGTGATGGTGGTGAACAACTGGCAGGTGTTTCTGGACGCCTATCGGCGCTTTTCGGGCCCGTGAGTGAGCCCCGCCCCCACCGCGTCACCGCTTAGTGTCACCCTGGGCTCGCCACTCCCACCACTCCCGGGGACTGCTGAGGGCTGTGGCTCCTCAGGCTGCAGGGGCCCCCGGGGCAGGGCCGCGGGGCGGAGAGCCTGGGGCCTGGGGAGCTCCGACCGGCCCAGCAGATGGTCTCAGGCTCGAATCCCAGCCGTGCCGCTTGCCGTCCACGCTGCCTTGGCAACTCATTGGCCGCTTCCGGAAGCCTTCGATGGGGCGGCTGGAGAGCGGGAGTGGTGGCGTCACTGACTCCTGAGAGCCTCCATGCGCACGCCCTCGTGTGCGCCGTTCCCCGCCGCGTGTGTGCCGTCCCCGCCGCGTGCGCGCCGTCCCCGCCGCGTGTGCACTGGTCCCTGCTGTGCGCGCCCTCGTGCGCGCCGTCCCCGCCGCGTGTGCACTGGTCCCTGCTGTGCGCGCCCTCGTGCGCGCCGTCCCCGCCGCGTGTGCACTGGTCCCTGCTGTGCGCGCCCTCGTGTGTGCCGTCCCCGCCGCGTGCGCGCCGTCCCCGCCGCGTGGGCCCATCGCGGGTGGCTCACGGCGGCCCCTGCGGCTCCCTCTCCACAGGTGGTCGAAGATGTACTTTGTGTTATGGTGGCTGGTGTCGTCGGTCATCTGGGTCAACCTGTTTCTGGCTCTGATTCTGGAGGTACCCGAGACCCCTGCCCGGGCGCCTCCGCGCTGGTCTCTGACTTGCCAGCGGTGGCGTGAAGCTGCCAGCAGGCCCCCTGGACCTGGGCGGGGGAGGGTCTGTGCCGGGTTCACGCAGCGCTCAGCCGAGGCTCCGTCCTGCCCTCGGGGCTTGGTGCTGCTCGCCCAGGCTGCCGGGGGGCCTCTCGCAGTGCCCTGGACACCTGATCTGTGGGCTTCTCAGCTGCCCGGTTCCGGGGGGGAGGCCGGCAGGCATCCGGCTGGCCTTGCTGGGCCCTGGACCCCAGCATCTGGCATGAGCTCAGCTCCCTGCGGAGGAGGCCTGGTGACGCTGGAGGGGAAGAAGCCGGTCATGTGGGACTCACACCCACCGGCTCCCCCCCCTCCCCCCCGCACTTCCCAGAATTTTCTTCACAAGTGGGACCGCCGCACGCCCCTGCAGTCCCTCCCTGGGGACCCGGATGCCTCCTGTCACGTGACTGCGGAGCTCTTGTTCAGGTGTGTGGATGATGATGGGGCTTCTGGGGGAGAGGGGGAGGCGGCGGGCAGGCGGGCCTCCTCTGTGACAGTGACACTCCCCGAAGCCCCCCGTACCTGGCCCCCTACCCCCGGCTTCCGGGCTGGCCCAGGGCTGCCCTCTCGCGCGTGTGTAAGACTGTGTTCCCGGGCTCCTTCGGCCTCCGGGCGGTGCTGTGGGTGGACGGAGGCAGGTGGCCCCAGGAAGCCCAGCCTCCTTCCCCACGGTGGTTGGAAGCCGTCCTCCGCGAGCACAGGCCAGCGGTGGGGACCCATGCCCCCGTGAGCGCGTGCTGTGTTGTAGTCGCCGTGCCGGGCGCCGCCCCGCTGGCCGGCGTGGAGGGCATCTCCCGGGTCTCCGACTCCGGCACACGTCCCAGAGCTGGAGTCCGTCCCCGGCCCTCCCCAAGCTGCGCGGCGTCTGAGGGCTCCTGGATGGGGAGCAGGCCTCTCGGGGCGGTGCTCCCGCTCTCCTGGGGGCACACGGTCCCTCTCCAGAGCGCCCCCTACAGCCCCCACCCCCCTCCTACACAGGGACGTCCTGGAGGAGCCCACGGAGGACGAGCTGCTGGAGAAGCTGTGCCACCACCCACACCTGCGGCTGCGCAGCTGACCCCTGGGGGCGCCGTCCCCGCGCGGGCGGCAGGTGGCCGTGTGGCCTCCAGGCGGATGCCGGCTGAGAGAGCAGCCCGGGGAGGAGAGACGTTCGGCGGCTGGATTCTCCCGCGCGAGGCCGGAGCAGAGAGCAGGGCCCGCAGCGCCTCGGCCTTGCGCCCGGCCGCCGTCTCTTGTCGCTGCTTCAGCGGGACCTTGACGACGGGCAGAGGGTGGCTCCCCGGGACCTTTGAGACCCCAGCCGGCAAGCAGGAGGCGGTGGCCTTTCTCGTGGGCCCTGCGATTCCCACGGTGCCTTCCCGCTGGTGGCCTTCAGGGACCACGGGCCCGCCTGGGGCCGCACGCCGCCGGCCGCTTCCCAGGGCCTTCGGTTTGTGTGGTTTCATAGGGAGAGACTCTGACTGACTACCTCACGGCTCCCGTGAGCCCTGATTGCCTGGAGCTCCTTACGGGTCAGAACGTCAGTAGCTTTGATCCTGGAGCCTCGAAAAGAGTGAGGTCATCATTCATGTTTGGACCCGGCTCCCATGCTGCTTCTCTGGGACTGGGTGGCCAAGTAAGGTTGTTTAGGTTGTGCACTGCAAACCTGGCTGCGGGGGCGAGTCACGGGCCTGGAGTTTCTCCCCAAGGCGACGGGTACCTTTCTCTAACTTGCATAAAGCACGTACGTATAAGCCGGTGGTGCCTCTACTTTTTTCCCTTTAAGTTTTGAGAGAGAGAGAGAGAGAGAGAATGCCGGCACGGGTGAGTGGAGGGGAGGCAGAGGGAGAGAAGAGGAAACCCGAGCAGGCGCCACACTGTCGGCGCAGAGCCCGACGCAGGGCTCCACCCCTCGCACTGTGAGATCCTGACCTGAGCTGAGAGCAGGAGTCGGACGCTCCCCGCAGGCGGCCCAGCCGTAGCTCTGCTTTACGTGTCTGTGGGGGGCGGCAGAGGAGGGGGCAGGGAATCGTGAGTGCCAGGCCGCATTGCCGCCGGGGCACCGGAAACCCAGAGAGGCCATTAAGAGAGGGTTTTCTTGATTCGAGGGCCGACTCGGGTGGGTGGTGGGAGCCCCTGCGGGTCGGGCCGGCCGGATTGGAATGCCCCCGGAGAACAGTGCCGGGAGGGATTAGTGATGTCCGCCGTGGGCACTGAGGGGGGACATGAGGGACCGTGCTGACTCCACCGCGGGACGTGACCCCCGCCTTCCAGGGTGTCTGAGAAGTGGGATTAAGGGAGAGTTAACTTTTAACGAAGGAGCTTCTAAAATGTCGAGACCCCAGTGCTTAGGGATGTGATTTACGCAGCACCCTGTGCGCTCTAGTCTCTGATCCCAGTTTGCCTGAGATCCTGCGCGTGGACGTGCTGCCCCTCAGGTCTGGGGGCCCAGCGGACACTCGCAGGCCGGTCTCCTCTGGGAAGGCTGGTTCTGGGTGGGGGGCCCCTCGGGGAGCAGTGGGTGAGCCGTCCGCGCCCAGCTGCCTTGGCAGAGCCCTGCGCTCTCTGGGGATAAGTGCGGCCCCGCTGGTCAGCGGCCGCCCTGCCCCGCATGCGGGCTCCGAGCGCCATCTGGCGGCGGGATCGGATTCCGGCAATGCCGGCTGGACCCGTGAGCCCCAGGGGGCAGCTCACCGCCTTTCCCAGGCTGCCCGGAGGCCTGCTTCCGCCCGGGGTCCGAGGCCTGGACCCGTGAGCCCGTCCAGAGTGAGCCTCGTTCCGGTGCTGGATGGGACGTCCTGGCCTGGGCCCCGCCCTCGTGCAGGTGCTGGTGCTGACTCGAGGTCCCTGCCTTCTGTTCCGGGGCTCGTGCGCAGAGACGCCCCGTCTGACCCTTAGGGTCACGTGGCCCGGAACTCTGGGCGGCCCATGCCACAGTCGGGGAGACACCGCTGCTCCGAGAGGCGGGCCCCGCCCTCGGGATGGGCTTCCCGTCCACAACCAGGGTCCCTCGGCTGCTCCGGGGACACTGACGTCCTTGCATCAGTTTCACATGGTATCGGCCTCTGTCCCCGTGAGAACCGGGGCTGTGTTCCCGGATGAGCTGGTGGGGGGGTGCCGGGTCTGCAGCTCCCCCCTCCCTGTGCCTTCCCATCCCCCCCTTTCCTGCCGGGTGCTGCACTGGGAGGACCCATCTGAGAACACACGCTCGCCTCTCAGCCCCTCGCGCTCTGGTCGCCCCTCCGCGCTCTGGCTGGACGCGAGGGGCAGGCGGCTCACCCTGCTGGGCTCTGCAGTCCCCCAGTGCCATGCAGGCACCTGGAGGGCCCCCGGAGCCCTGTGGCCTGGGTCAGGCTCCGAGGAGGGACCTGCGCATCCACAGCCCCGGGAGCCCTGGCCTGGGTCAGGCTCCGAGGAGGGACCTGTGCGTCCACAGCCCCGGGAGCCCTGGCCTGGGTCAGGCTCCGAGGAGGGACCTGTGCGTCCACAGCCCCGGGAGCCCTGGCATGGGTCAGGCTCCGAGGAGGGACCTGTGCGTCCACAGCCCCGGGAGCCCTGGCCTGGGTCAGGCTCCGAGGACGGACCTGCGCGTCCACAGCCCCGGGAGCCCTGGCCCGGGCGTCCACAAGAAGCTGAACGCAGGCAGCTGGCCCAGTGGAGGGGTCAGGCCGGGGGAAGAGGGGAAGGGGGCAGGGCAGAGTGGTCGGCTCACTGCTGCACACACCGGGTAGGGCCTTTTGGTCCTCACCGTCGATGGGCCTGGACTTGGCGTGTGGGCGAGGCAGGGGCCTGGGTGGGCACGAAAGCCCCCGCCTGCCTGGGAGGCCTGCGTCGTCCACGTTCGGGGACTCACTTCGTACCTGCCCGGCTCGGGGCCACCAGCCGCCGGTGAGCTTTCCCCGGTCCTGAGGCCGCCTGCCCGCCCTCCCCGGGACCCGGAAGGGGGCGAGTGGATGGGGGCTGCCTCCTCTCCCGCCGATGCTCCCGGGGAGGCCCCACCCCTGCCCCCCTCGGGGAGTACCTGGAAGGATCTGAGGCCGGGGGCGGGCAGGGAGGGGCCGATGTTCTGTGATAACGGGGAAGTGAGTGCTGGC
The DNA here is from genome assembly GCA_004023785.1 of Mungos mungo. Taxonomy (NCBI): domain Eukaryota; kingdom Metazoa; phylum Chordata; class Mammalia; order Carnivora; family Herpestidae; genus Mungos; species Mungos mungo. Next base: position 43,373 of record PISW01008939.1, read on the forward strand.
TTAGAGGGATCACGGCAGATCCCACTCCTGCCGCACTTTGGGGAGGGTCTCCAACAGACCGATGCGGGCACGGGGTCGCCATGGCTCCCTGCGGGCTGCCGCTCACCCCATCCGTGGCCATTCTGCGCCTCCGGTCCGGTCCCTGGGGCTGCGTGGCTGCCCCGGACAGGTGGCCTCAGCCAGTGACTGGGCGGGAGGCCCCCGGCCGGGTTCACACGAGGTCTCCTCCCCCTGGTTTCTGTGGCCACAGGAGCGCTCCTGGCAGCCGGGTGCGGTTCCCGTGTGCCCGCGGCCGGTGCCGCCCCGTCAGTGGTGCCAGGTCGCCCGGTGGACGGCTGGTGCTTCCCCGTCTGTAATTCAGGGGCGGGGGCAGGGGTTTGAAGCGTGAGTGTCCAGGTCTCCTGATTCAGTTACTGCTTCCCCGCTTCCCTCTGCGCCCCCTGGGACGCCCTCCACCCACCGTGTTCCGTGCAGGCTCTGACTGTTCCGTGCGCAGATTCTCACTCTGCCGGCGGGGACCGCTTCGTCTCGACTCCGCGTCCATTTGCTGGGCCCCTGCCATCCTCTGAGGGCTTCTTTGCGTTCTGGTGTGAAAAAGCGTTTCCGGCTCACGTCGCACCTCCTGTGCCCCAGGCCGGGAGCAGCCACCTCGCCAAGGACCCCCTGTCCCTTTAAGCACGAAGGGCCTCTGGGAACCAAGATGTGGGTGTGAGGTCTGTTTACTGCCGTTGGGGCATTGCTGTGCCCAGGGTCTCCTGGGGGGCGGGCCTGGGGAAGGCAGGCCCGCGTCGGTCTGTGTGTCCGTCCGTCCGTCTGTCCGTCACAGTTGACAACGGAGACCACACTAATACGGACACCACGGTGCGCGGCTGGCTTTCTCCCCACGCGGTTCTCAGCCCTTTTCTGAGCGCTTCTCCTGTGAATAGTCTGCCTCCCCCTCCCCACAGGGTGCCCTCCTCACCCCACGGGGGCACCCTGGGGCTGCCCTCCAGCCAGAAACCTCCGGGAAAGGGCATTCCAGAGGGGAGATGGGCCCGCCAGGCCCTTTGCCAGTAGGAAGAGCAGAATCAGAGCCTGGCCAGCTTATCAACACCAAATAAGTAAACAGATGTTAGAAGAAGCATCTCTGTTCACAAACAACACGGTTGCTCCTACAGAAAAGCTAAGATCAGTAACAGTTAGCGACGCGGCCCGCGATCAGGTTAATACACCGAAGCCGATTGCTTGTCTGAACACCAGGAACAAGCTGCCATCAGTTTATTTTAAAAGATACCGTAAGAGAAACTATTTACGAGAGAGCAAAATCCTCAAGGTCCTTGAATACGAGGCCTGTAGACAGGAAACTATAAAGCTGCGCTAAGTTCCTTGATGGGACCTGAGAGAATGCGGCCGCGCTGTCTCTGTACCTGTTACCGCACAGCGGCCTCAGACCCTCCACGCCACCCGCTCGCGGCTCCGCAGGCCGGGCGGGCAGCTCCCCCTCGTTCTCCCGGAAGAGCCTGTGTCTGCGCTCCTTCAGGTTGTCGGCCGAGTTCTGTCTCTGAGGCCGTAGGGTAGAGCCCTTGATGTTTCTGTTCCCTTGTTGGCGTCAGCGGGGGGCTGCTCTGTCTGCCTGCGTTCTCCGCTACACGCCTCCCAGTGTTCAGTCAGCAGCGGAGAACCTGCTGTGAACGAACCCCCTTACCCGCGGCGCCTTGCCCTGACTGCTCACAGGCTCACCTGATTAGGTCAGGCCCACCAGGACACTCCCCCTTTCTCGAAGTCCACCGTGTCCCAGATCGTCGCCCAACCCCAGGAGTGAGTGTGACATCATAGCCACGGGTCCGCCCACCCTCAGGGGCAGGAGCGTGTCCAAGTGTGAGGTCCACTGGGGGTCTTAGAATTCCGCCTCCCACAGTCTTAGTAGCTAGGAAGAGTCGACACTGGAAACATGTCTGTCTTCCCCAATTCATAGATTTTTAAAAAATTCTAAACACAATGCTAATTTCGTCCACAAGGTTTGATACGCTGAAAAATCTACATAAGACTTACGTGCAGAAATGGCTAGGCCGCTTCCGTAGAGGAACATGGTTGACCTTGCTCGCAGGGTCCCCGGCTTGCCGTGGAGATGTGGTGACCCAGTCCTCCCGACCCTGGTGCAGGGTGAATGGAGGAATGAAAGCGAAGGGAGAGGCCGGGATGACGGTGGCGGGGGGCTGGGGCGGCTGGGAGGCTCCGAGCATCCCCGGGGGCAGAGCCGCTCAGTCAGCTGGGGGTTTTTGCCCGGCCGGCAGGTGCAGGGCCAGCGGCTGGATGGGGTCCAGGACTCGGGACCAGTCTGTCGCCGGGACCGGGAGTGGGGGCTCGCCAGTGGCTCGGGGCCTTTCATGTGGGTGCACCCGCCCGGCACAGCGGGGAGGAGTCTTGTCTTTCACCAGACAGCTAGGATTTGGGTTTCTGCCTCACAGATAATTGGTGGTTCGTATTAAAAGGTTCGAACGACCCATTGTTTTAAGAAAAGCGGAGGCGGGCACACCTACCTGCCCTCCGACATGTAAGAAGGGGGCGTGGGGCTCGGCGATGGCCCTCACACCACAGCAGCCAGCAGACGCCGCGGGCAGCGTGCGGGCGCCCGCCCCAGCCCCGGTCCCGCCCGGGGCCCACTGCCATTCTGGTGATGAGGGCCACACCTGCAGGGGCCCGGGCGGCCTGGCTGCGGCCTGGGTCTGACAGCAGTTGGCTAATCCGCATCGGAGCCCCGGCGACACCTGTCACCAGGTGAGCCAGACCTGCCTCCCCGCCTCCCGGCCTTTGGTTCTCCTCTCGGCTAACGGGCAGGTGGACGGGACCACTGACACCAGACGCTGGGGGGGGGGGAGACCACCCTTGGCCGTAGGCGCTGGGCCAGCGGCTCCCAGAATCCCTTGGGGGAGGCTTGCTCAGAGCTCTGCCCTCGCCCCCCCCCAGGCGGTCTGATTTACACTGGCTGGGGTGGGGGTGGGGGACCTACATTTTGAATTTGTTCGGGGGGGCAACACTAGAGCCCCGGCCAGGCCTGGGGGGATGGGCATGTTGGGTGAGGGGGGCAGAGCCGGGGTCCTGCCTCCGTGGGGGACTGGCCACCCTCCCCAGCAACACGGCCCTACCCTCTCCTTGCTGTTCCCTCGCGCCATGGGTTGGATTCCTTCCTCCGCCCCCAGGGCCGGGTGCTGCTGGTGCTCCTGCAGTTGCTGCCTTGAATGCCGGGAAAATAGAAGGTGTCTTAGGCCAGAGGCTAGCATTCATTCTCTAAACATGCCCTGCAGGAGGCCAGGCACCGTGTCAGGTGGGGCGGAGACAGAAAAGGCTGGGGCCAGGAGCAAGAGGAAGAGGCGCACACACACCCAAGGAGCCACTGCGTTGCAGGCCAGCTGGGAGCTCCCTGGCAGCTCTAGGGCAAAGGGGAGCAGGTTTCTGCCAGAGGAGGCAGGGGGCTGCGTGTTGGTGGGGGGTCTGGTTGGGGTGGAGGCGTGCTGGGCGGGGCTGGGGCGTGCTCCCTGGACACGAGCTGCGACCCCCAGCCTCGGCGCTGCCATCTCGTTTCCGGGGGGGCCCCCGGGATGAGGGGGGTGAAAACACAGTCTAGTCTTTGAAGCAGCAGACACGTGGACTCAGTCCCAAGCAGAGGCGATCGATCCTTAGGAGTCGCGGGTCGAGTGCCTGCTCCCCGCGGGCCCTGCTCTGCGCAGGACGGAGGGGCCGCCGGCTGATTCAATCCTGCGGGGTCCCGGCTGGGGCGCCACCGGCGGATGGGGAAACTGAGGGGCAGGGAGGCCGCTGACGGCCCAGCCTCCTCCTGGTGCAGCCTCTTCTCCGTGTCCTCCCGTGGCCCGTGAGCATAAGGACGTGAGCGCCACGGCGTCACGTGTGACCTGCACACAGGACGGTCCCTACAGCCCCCACGGGAAGTGGGCGGGGACCGGCTCCCCTCTCGGCCCCTCTCCCCAATGAGGCTCAGGGCACGGGGGTCCCCACCTGCCGCGCACCGTGACCTTGACTCGCAGGCTGCCTAAGCCCCGCTCCCTCGGTCGGGGGTCAGGAAGGGGGTGGGGGAGTGCCTGAGGTCATGACACCTGAAGACGCTGACGCGCTGGCCCCGGCCCCTCTTCCGAGCTTCAGAGCACTTTGTAGGTGGGGAAACTGAGGCACAAGAAGTTTTTTTTTTTTTTTTTTTTTTTTTTTAGGAGCCTGTGTGGACAGGCGGCAGGGCGGAGGGTGAGCCGGCGGGCGCCCTCGGCCTGCCCTGAGGGCCTCCTCGCCAGGCGTGGGGGCGCCAGGCTCTTACGGGACCGGTGCACATCCAGCCGGCTCGGCGGGCCTTGGGCCCCCCAGCTCTCACGGGGGCCCTGGTTCAAAGCCTGAAGGTACGACCCGCTCTGTTGGTCCGGGGTCCTCGCCACACTTGTGCAGGGAGGGACGGAGGGAACGCGAGGGGAAAGCCCGGGGCCTTCGGGTAGGGCAGCGGCGGCCCAGGGCTCACCAGCGGCCGCCTGATGAGGTGCAGAGCGGAGCAGGGACGGCGGGGTGGGGGAGGGGGTGGCTGCCACAGAGGGGCCGCAGCTGGGGCCCCACTTGCCCCCGAGGCCGGCCCCACAGCAGGGCCCCGGGGCGGGGTGGGTGGGGGATTCGGGGCCCAGGGCACCGGTCCCGGAGGGTGAAGGTGCTTGTGTTTGGAGCTGACTCGGGTTCTCTCTGGGCTTGTCGGCCGCTCCTCTGCTGGCTCCCTCCCCCGGCCGGCACCTCCAGGGACAGGTGCCCGGCCTGTCCTCAGGTGTCGCTCGTGCTGGACACCTTGTCCTTCCAGGGGCCCCTGCGGAGCGGTCTCCGCGCAGCTCCATCCCAGAGTCCTCGCCCACGTGTGACCCGCATCTGGCCCCACTGACCGGCGGGCCTCCTCTGTCCCCTGCCTTTGGTCGTGGGGCCCACCCGTCAGCCCCGCAGGGACCCTGAGCCGACACAGGGCTTAGCACTGGCAGCTGGGGGCGCAGCCCCGCGGTGAGGGTCCCGCCTCCTCCCGACTTGGTGCTTCCTCTCCTGGGGGGGCGGTAGGGGGGCTCCGGAGTCCGTGTTTTGACCCACTGCCTTGGTCACTTCCGTTCACGTCGAAAGCGTCCCCTCCTGGGAAGTCGCTCCCACTGCCGAGTGCTGGCGCAGAAGCAAACCCAGAAGTGCTCGGACCCGTGGGTCCTTCCGCCGCTCCGTGGCGTGGGCGTGGGTGGCTCGTCCCCCCGGGGTGTCACGACGCCTCAGACGGCCCTGCCGCAGCTGGTAGGCGGGACAGCCGGGCGGAAGGTGGGCTGTGGGAGCAGCGGGCGTGGCCAGTGTTCAGAGAAGCTGGAAGGTTCTCGATGGGACAGAGGGCTGCCCACTGGGGGTGCGAGGGGCCCTGGGGCGTCTGCCCAACCCGTGGGCCCTTCTTAGAGAAACGTCTTTGAGCCGCAACCTGAAATGTAGGGAGTATGAGGGGAATGATGATATTGAAAAACTGCCAGCAAGACGTGAATGAGTCCAAACGTGGGACAGAGGGGGCTCTCCACCCCTCCAAGTTCAAAAACGCCATTTGAGACGTGCGCCCGGGGAGGGCCGGAGGCCTCGCCAATGCCCTGGTCGGGGGCCTGGCCCACGCTCTGCTTTGGCTTCCCCACCCGAGTCCCCAGCCCCCTCCCTTGGCCGAGTCGTGGTGACGTAGCTCACTGGGGTTCCCGCCGCGGCTGGGGTGCGGCCCACCCCAGGAGGCCCCCGCCGGCCCCGCCCCCATCCGCTCTGGCGCGGAACCCACCGCCTCACAGGCCGCCATGGCCGCGAGCGCCCAGCGTCCGGAAGGTCTCGGGCCTCCTCAGCCCCAAGAAATGAAGTAACCCCCACGGACGGGACGCTCCATCTGAAGGACGTATGATCCGGGGTCAAGAAGGGACATTTTCTGGTATCATTTCAGTGGCTCCCAGACGTGAGCCGGCGTCAGGGCCCCTGGAGGTGGCCGGAGCCCACGTGAGGCTCTGGCACAGCAGGCCTGGGGGCGGGGTGGCCTGGGAACGAGCATTTGTAGCCCGTTCCCAGGTGAGGAGGCAAGAGTCACTGAGGGCGCCCCTCCCCTGCTCCGCTCTAGGGGGACCAGTGGGAGTCCCCCAAGTCCAAGTCCTCACCCCGCACCTGTGGTGCGAGCGGACGTGGAAATAGGTTTGGTGACGTGTATGTTAAGGATCCTGATTGCACTGTCTTGACTGTGGGCTCTGAATAGGAGCACAGGTGTCCCTGTAAGAAGGGGAGAGAACTCACCCCTGCCTGTCACGATGGCCCCAGGGCACTCGCACGGCCCCTGACAAGGGCTAATCAGTGGTGGCTCCTGTGTTTGCCCAGCCTCGGATGCCGAGCTCCAGACCCGATGGGACCGGTGCTCAAGGGAGGAAGTAGCGTGGGCGGAGTCACGTGACCCAGAGCAGCGTCGGGACACACCCAGGTGCCTGCCGCCTGCGTCCGTCCAGGCTCTCCTGACGGCTGCGGTCCAGGGGCTGCCCGAGAGGCCATCTCTCTCTGCTTGTCTGCAGGTGGCGGCCCAGGGGCTGGGCCTGGCCATCCAGCCGGGGGGGGGGGGGTGTGTGTGCTGTGGTCACTTTTCTTGGGGACGCAGCACGATCCTAACACCTGCTCTGGGCCAGGGGGCAGGGGTCCACGGAGGCTCATGGCTGCAAGGTGGGGGGCGATCCAGCCCCCCTGGGGCCACCGGCAGCGGAAGCTGGGGGGGGGGCGAGGGCTCCCAGGAGACCATTGCCTGGTCGAGGGGCTTGCTGATGGGCAGCAGAGGTGGCAGGAGGGTCGGAGGTCCCCGGGCTTGGCCCCCGCTGTACAGAACCCGCTCCGTGAGGGCCCCTTATCTCCTCTGGCCTTAGTGTCCTGGCGTGTGACATAGGACGGCAGTGGCCCCGAGAGGCTGGGGACACGTAGGAGTGCCTCGTATTGTGCCTGGCATTTGCCGGCGACACTGCTGGTGCAGAGGGAGGGGCGGGCGCAGTCCCCCCGGCAGTGCTGGGGCCCAAGCTGCTCTCTGCCCTTCCCGCTGGGCCCTGGTGCCCCTCTTGTTTCGGGGACGAGGTGGCACCTTCCAAGGACGCGAGGACCCTCCGCTCACACGCCCTGAGAGGAAGTGTGGTCTCTGCAGGGCCACCTTGTCAGTCTGCCAGCTGCCCACTGGCCAGCCTCGGTGACAGGGAATGCGGGTCTTCATGCTGGCTCTGCTGGCAGTGGGCTGGGGACCCCAGAGCTGATTTGCATACAGGTGAGGACTCAGGACGATGGCCTGGGTGCCAGGAGGCAGGGCCAGGTAGGACCACACACCTGGAGGGAGGCTGCCTGGCACACACATGCAGTACCGGCGACAGCCAGCAGGGGGCAGCAGAGCTCCAGCAGCAGGTGTCCCTCAGGCCCAGCCCGGACCTACCCTCCCTCCCGCCTCCTACACCAGTCACCCCCCAACCCCCATGGGGAACTCCCTTCCCTGCTTCTCTGCAAAGGTGCCTCCTCCTCCCACAGGCTTCGTTGAGCCCAGGGAACTTCCTCGGGCCACCACGGCCGGTGCCGCCTATGTCGGGGCTCAGTCATCTCCCCATTAACCGGGCAAAGGGGTGTTCGAGGCCCTTGTGCCCGCACGACCCTGGGGCTGCCGAGGTCTCAGGGCTTCTGCTGACCTGTGGGTTCTGGCCCGATGAGCAGGCACTTGTGACACAGGGGCCATGTCCCCGTGGAGCCAGCAGACCTGGGGGCAGAGCCGTGGCTCCGCCCTCTCTGGCTGAGGGGACCCTTCCGGGTGGTTCTTGGGTGGTCTCTGTCCCGGCCCTGCTGTTGGTCACCACGAGGTCAGCTTGGAGTCCTTTCTCCCTGTCCCCTTGGGCACAAGCGGGGTCCACATCTGGCGCCCGCAGCGAGAATCTGGGTGCTGGGGTGGGTGGTGTGGCTCGGACCTTGCACTTATGTGTTACTATATTCACGTGGCCCTATTTCCCCAGAGGTCTGCCCCTCGGTGGGCCGTCCCCGCCACCCCACATCTCTTCAGGTGACCCTCTCCCCACAACTCCTCGGTGTGTGCCCCGGGGCCTTTGCACATCCCCTAACAGTGGGTCAGACTCCGCCCCGCCCTCACTCGCCTGCCTTGACTTTCTCCCCGTCGGTTCCTACTGTCTGGCCGTCTCGTGCAGCACACGCCCTGTGTCCCCTCACGGAGTATAAACTCCACCAGGGCAGGACTGTATCTGACGCGCCGCTGGGTTCTGGTATTGGGATCACTGCCCGGCACAGAGTAGGTGCCCCACAAATCCCTGTCGGCCAAGTGCACAGACGAGTGAGTGGATGCCCGACCTTGCGCCCAGCCCCCGAGACCTCGCTCCGCCGCTGGGCCGCCAGCGACTGGGGGCTGAGAGGGCAGAGCACCCCCGTCCCCGTGCCTCCCTTTCCCGGGTCCCCTACTGTGGGGTGTGCGGCCCCCGGCCCAGCAGGGTCGCTGGCGGTCTGCCAGGGCTGCGCGTCCGGCACTCAGGCGTGGGGTCCCCTGAGCCTCTCACGGAAGGGGCTTGTCGCGGGGCCCGGGCAGCAGAGGGAGGGGCCTGGGTGATCCCCGAGGTGTCGGACGATGGGCGGTCCAGGCTCAGGGGCCTGACTGTGGACACCCACAAGGAGTGGAGGAGAAGGGCCTAGAACCACACCCTTGGACAAAACGACCGAAGAAACCTCCGGGTGCGGGCCCCCCGTCAGAGCTGACCCCGAAAGACCCGGCTTCCGTGCTCTCTCTGTGAGCCACGCACGCTCACGCATTCTCTCTTCTGTCTCACAGGGGACAGCGGAGGTTCAGAACATTCTGGACCTCACTCACCCCTGCCCCACCCCCGGGCCCGGGCACATCGGTGCTTGCTGCTTCCAGAAACCGAAGCGCTGGCCACTCGAACGGACAGAAGGGACTGTGTTTCTCTCAGGGACGGCCCAGGGACAAGGGTCACCATTGGAGGTGTGAGGCGTTGGCATGTGCTGACGGCCCCTCGCAGGCAGGGGACAGGCCCGACGCCCAGAGGAATCGTCTGCTCGGGCTTGAGTGGCTTCACACGGCCCCGCCGGCGGCCTGGGGAATCGTCTTGTTCCGACCGAATGCCTTCGGCGTTCTTTCAAGATGCAAAGAGTGTGTTTGGGGGCACTGGGGACCCAAAGGTCTGGCTTCTCACTGGCGCATAGTTTGGCCCCAGAACTAGAGGGCGGGGACTCTGCCTGACTGCAGGGCAGTGAGGTGCGCGGACGGGACCTCTGCTCCGGCCCCGTGGCGGCGGCCAGCGGCCAGGGCCTGGGGGTGGGGGGAGAGCGGGCCCCTCCTGCTGGGAATGTCCTGTGCGGCCCCTGCCCTGGGGCGGCCGCCCCTCAGGGCTCTGGGATCTGTGCCCCTCGCTGGAGAATTCTGTTGCCCTGGCTTCTCTGTCTGCCCCCAGGACACAATTCGGCCCCGTCCCCAGGGGCAAGAACAGGACGTTGATGTGGGGGGCGGGCCGACCAGCACGGCCCCCAACCCCCAAACACAGGTGCAGGTCTGTGTTCTGACCCCCGGGGCGGCCATCACAAGGGGCCACGAGCGAGGTGACTTTAAACAACAGAAACTGGTTTTCTCTCCCCGTTTGGAGGCCAGAGAGAAGCCCAAGATCAAGGGGTCTGCAGGGCCTTTGGGGTCCTTCCTGCCCCTTCCAGCTGTGGGGGGTCCCGTCCCCACCGTCTCTGTGGTCACGTGGGCTCCTCCCCAGTCATTCGACTTCTGGTCCCGCCCCCTCCAGTGTGAAGCCCCTGCTTCCACATGAGCTCACGCTCTGCGGGCCCACGGGGACACGAATCGTGGGGACACACCTCAGCCCAGCAGACGGCTTCCTCTCCTGTGAGCATCTGCCCACGGCAGCCCCTCTTGGCCTCTCTGGTGGGTGCCTGAGCACAGCGTGTCTCCGGTGGCTCCGTTGCCAGGAGGCCCTGACCGTGGCAGGGGTGGACCTTGGGGTCCCATCTGGGTTCCAATCCTGGTCTTGCCACTTGGTAGCTGTGTGGCCGTAGGCGAGCTGGTGAAGCCACTGGGCCTTGGTGTCTGCATCTGTAAAATGGGTCGCTGTTCCCCGCACTGCACCAGCATCAGCTACTGATTCTCTGAAGCGAACGGAGAGGCCAGGGAGAGTCCGTTCCAGGGAGACCCGGGCCGGAGTCTTTGCAAACGGCCGACGGTCCCCGCGTGGCCACCCGCCAGCTGTGCACCTCTTTCCACCTCGGTTGCCTGATTTGCAGAATAGGGTGGTCCCTACGCGGCTGGCTTCAGTGAGGACAGGGGCAAGGCCGGCTGGGAGGCGGGCGCAGGGCCTGCCGTGAGTGCGGCTCAGCCCTGCTCGGAGGTGGTCAAGTGGAGCCTTGGAGATTTTGTGCCCCCCATCCCCCACCCCCAACCTCGGTCCCAACTCACATTTTATTGGCATTACTTTTTTTAAGTGTTTACTTATTTTTGAGAGAGAGAGAGAGAGAGAGTGCAAGCAGGGGAGGGTCAGAGAGAGGAAGACACAGAATCTGAAGCAGGCTCCAGGCTCTGAGCTGTCAGCGCAGAGCCCGATGCGGGGTTTGAACTCATGAACCGTGAGATCATGACCTGAGCCGAAGTCGGACGCTTCACCGACGGAGCCCCCCAGGCGTCCCTTATTGGCATCGTTAGTGGCCTCTGCCTTCCAGGCCGGCCTGGGTAACGATCACAGTGATCAGCCGCGTCTGGAGATGGAGTTTGTCGCTGCCGGGAGCAGGGGATCCCAGGTCGGGACACGCCGGGGCTGCCAGGGGCCACGTGGCGTCCACGCCCACGGAGCCACCACCAGGGGGCCCTGCAGTAGGGGACTCACATGGGCAGCACGACGGCCGGGCTGCGTCCCTGCGCAGCGAGAAGCGTGCGTTTATTTAGGACGGCGCGCCTTGTCCGGAAGGCGGGTCCGTGGAGGGGTGCTACCTCTTCCTCCGTGTCCCGGGCCTCCCTCGGACCCTTCCAGACGCCGACACCACGTCAGCTGGCGGTGGCCCCTGCTCTGGGACCCCTGAACACGCACGGCTGTCTTGGGGGGCCCCTGTTGGGAGGGGCCCCACCACGGGCCCTTTGTCACATGGGGCTCAGCAGGGCGCCCCTGTGGGCAGCCCCCGCTGCCGTGCCATCGTCTGGGTGGGCGGCCCCACGGCGAGCTCGCCCACCACTGAGAACCCGGCATGACCGGGAGGGGACTTTTGATCCAGGGCGGCTGGCACGTTTGCCGGGAGCCCCGACGCCTCTGCCTGGCTCCGGCCCAAGCCGGTTCGCAAGAAGCTTCTGGGAAACACCTTTGACAAATGGCTCCATGCGGTGGCCGGGAGGGCCGTGGACCAGGCACAGGGCTCCCCCTTGGCCGCCAGCCTGGGTCCCGGGACGCGGGGCCATATGGCAGGTTCAGAAAGTGAGTCAGGCCCCGACATTCCTGCGTGGCGGCCCAGGGGCCCCCCACCGCCGCAGCCCCCTCCCCACTTCGGGTCCTCATGGGTTTCCAGTGCTCTGGGGCGGGGGCTGGGGGCCCGAGTCCCACCCGCAGCCGACCTGGAATCGTGTGTGAGCCACAGCGCGGCTCCGAGCGCTGCGGAGCCCTCCCAGCTGCCACCGTGGCGAAGCGAGGCCCCGCCGGCCACTCACGTGGCCCCGGAGTCCGGGACGCGGCTGGGACCTGATGTCACTGGTCCCGTTCGGCCAGGCTGACCGTCTCCGCCGAGGCCACCGTGAACACTTCCTCATCAGCTCGCTGGAAGGTGTTTGTGCACCGAGCACTTTCCCACAGCCATGGGACAACGCGCCGTCCCTTGCCAAGGATCCCTTTCGCCATCCTTGTCACCCCTGGAGCTGGAGGTGGCCTCCTGGAGCCCCGCCAGGCCCGCGCTGCCAAGCGGCCCCCATTGATCATCATCAGGATGCATGTGATTAATATCTGATGGAGAAGGAGGCCTGTGCCCGGCCGGTGGGGGCTCCCGGCCGCTGAGGGGCTGGTGGGCGGACGCTCGCTCTGCGCGCAGGGTCTGGGGGGCTGCAGGCGGGCGCCCGGGGCCCGGGGCCGTGGGGCCTGGGCGGCCCAGCTGGCCTTGGCCGCGGCCGTGTGAACTGGCGGCCCGGCCCCGTGCCCGGTTCTTGGAAGGACTTCCAGTTCGCCCAGCTGGGGACGCCCAGTGCGGACCTTTGCATTTCCAGTTTATCCGGCTCCACAGAGCAAAACCAACGGCCCAGGGCCCCTGAGGCCTGTCCACCTGGGGAGGCGTCTGTGGGAAGGCGCCTCCGGGTGATTCTCTGAGCCTGCAGCGGGGACTGGCCTCCTCTCCCCATCCTCCCGCTAGGGGCCACGTGGAGGCCACAGCTCTTGGGCCAGCCTGCTGCCCAGCTGTCGGGGTGTGGACGGGGCAGTGTCCGGCTACACGGGGTCCTGGCCCTGGACAGGCGGGGATCCCAGCCTCTGGGGGAACGAAGGGGTTCCGGAGCGTGGATGTGGTGAAGGGTGTGTTCAGGTGGAGGGGAAGTGTGTGTGTGCGCGTGTGTGCACGTGTCCCTGGGGTGGTGACACGGAGCGGTGGTGGTGGGCTGATGCACAGGGCGGGCGGGCAGGCCCAGGGCACCTGCTGCCCAGGCAGCGAGCGACCAGGTGGGTACTGACCCTCTATGTTTCGGGAAACGGAGAGCCTTACACAGGAAGGGCTCTGGAGACCCTCGCGCTGGGCCCTCCTGTCCTGGGCACCCTGGGAGCCCACCCAGGCAGGGAGCACGCTGGGCTCACTTGGGGGCATCCCCAGGTCCCTCCCGGAGCCCCCCGCTCAGGGCTGGGGGTGCTGTGCTCTGTGCGGAGGAACGCTGAGGAAGGCCCTGGCGGTTACGCTGCTGTGTTTGCTGAGCCCAACGCCAGCCCAGGGCGGTGCCGTGCGCACGGGCCACTCACCCCCTCTATCTCAGCTCACGCCTGTGAGGGGGAGGGGTACCTACGGCCCCCACGCCTCTGCGCTGTGGGGCGGGTCACACCCACCGCCCCCATCAGGGCTCTGCCCGGGATGTTGGCCATGGCTCCGGAAGGATCTGTCTGAGCCCCACCCCCCAGCATCTGTGAACATGACCTTATCTAGGAAAGAGGGTCTTTGCAGGTGGAATCGCATTAAGGCATCACAAGATGTGACCGTCTTTGGTTCTCCACATGGACCCCGAATCCAATGGCAGGTGTCCTTAGGAGAGGAGAGGAGAAAACGTACGGGGGGGTGGGGAGCCTGGAGGGGCGGAGCCAGAAGCCCAGAGGGACACTGAAGCCCCAGGAACCGGAGCAGCAGGAGGACCCTCCCCAGCGCTCACAGAGGGAGCCCCGCCTGCCTGCACCTTGACTTCTGGCTTCGAGCTCCAGACAGGGAGAGAACGCATTTCTGTGTGCGCATCTGTTACTGCTGCCCCAGGGCCTTTGCACACGTCCTTCCTGCCTGCCGCGCTCCCCACCCTCACCCATCTTTCGGGTGGCGACTTCTCTCTGCTTCCTGAGAGAGGAGGTCCCTGAGGCCCATCGGAGCGCCTGCCCCTGCCCCTGTAGGAACCCCACGACGACGCACAGCCTCACACTTACTGATCCCGCATCAGTCCATGCGGTTGTTTACTGGTGACTGTGATCACCGTTGATTGTCACTATTGCTGTCGAGTGAACGCACACCTCCCCACCCGTCCACCCGCTCAGCCACGACTTACTGAGCACCCACTGGGGGCCGTGAACAAGAGAACAGAGCTTGGGCGGGAGAAGTGAGAGCCAGGGAGCGTCGGCCGTGCTGTGGGGGGTCAGGCTGGGGCAGGGGGGCCGCCGTGTGCACTGGGTCAGGGAGGGCCCTCAGACGGAGGGCCATTTCAGCAGAGACCTGCAGGAAGGAAGGGAGGGGGAGGCCGTGTGGTGATCTGGGAAAGCCTTGCAGGCAGAGCGCGCGGCGTGTGCCAAGGCCCCGAGGGGAGCCCGCTCTGGGTGCGCAGGCTCGCTGGAGGCCGCATCGGGGAGCGAGGTGCTCAGGGGGCGGGGGATGTGCGGCCAGGCCCTGGGGGCCTCGGAGGCCAGCACAGGAGACGCGCTCAGGGGACTGAGGGAGCTCCGGTCACAGGGCTCTGCTGGGTGGAAAGAATCTAACTAGGTTTCCCCGAGAACGGCTCCCATTGATGGGTTGGCGGACGTGCCTGCTGAGTGTGTGTTGAGTGTGCACCAGGCACTGCGCGCACTTGGTCAGACTCGGTCCTTACACGTCCCCATGACGTGCCGTGACACACTAGGAGGCCGAGGCCGGGAGGGTGACCATGGGAAGTGGCCGAGCCTGGCGCCCGCGTGTGTCCGGGGGCAGAGCTGCCGGGTCTCTGCCCAGCGAGGTGGGTTTGGATGCGGGACGTGCAGACACTCTAAGGGGGGAGCCCCGTGAGCCACGCCCAGCGGTGGGAAAACGCGGCCAAGGGGGTGGCCTGCTCCGAACCTCTGCCTCCAAAGCTGGGAGAGGGAGACGTGGCCTCCTGGGGCTGCTTGGCTCCGGGAGATGCAAATGATCCCCCCGCCCGAGACAGCTGTCCTTGGGGAGGGTAACCGGTGTTCCCATCCACCCCACACCCACCCGGACTCCCATCCTTCCCTCTGTCCCTCCCTCCCTCCCTCCATCCCCCTCTTCATTCAGACATCCATCCGTCCATCCATCCATCCATCCATCATCCATCCATCATCCATCATCCACCCATCCATCCATCCATCTGTCCGTCCTACACCCCCACCTGTCCGTCCTTCCGTCCATCCCTCCTCCTCTCCGTCCGCGGCTCCCCCAGCCCTGTGTTCTGTGGCAAGTGTTCTCCTGGACCAGGTCTCTGCTCTCACCGCTGACGGGTGGCCACGGACCCCGAACAAGGTGCCATGCAGCTAATTCCACCAGGACTGTCAGGTGCGCCGGGGACGGAAGTGCGCCGCTGTGGCCTCGCCGCGTCTGCGGGTCGGGGCGGCCGCTCTAAGCTGAGATGAGTTGGGGGAACCTGGTCGAGGGCGTGGGGAAGAGCCACCCTGGCAGGGGGAACAGAAGGTGCAAAAGCGTCTGAAGCACGAAGGTCTTGGTGAGGCCGGAGAAGCGTCTAGAAAACCGGTGCGCTTGTGGGGCCAGTGGGAGGCCGCGGGGAGGCCGTCTGGGAGGTGGGAGCCTCGGTCCTGGGTCAGGGGTCCTGGGTCAGGGGACCTGGGTCAGGGGTCCTGGGTCAGGGGACCTGGGTCAGGGGTCCCGGGTCAGGGGACCGTCCTCGGACGGCGCTGCCGCGATCGGAGGCGGGGGATCGCCCTGGGGGGCACGGGCTCGATGTGCACCCTCCACTTTCTCCTGCAATCTCTCTGCTTCCTCAGAAGGTTCCTGGGAAAGGGCACCTCAAGGTCAAGATGGGCCCTTGGAGGCTCTGGAGGCCGAGGCAGTTTTACTTTGACCCAGTCAGCTGAGGGAGCACGTGGGCCTAAAATCAGGCAGGTGTGTGTGCGAGAGCGAGTTCGCACGCCCGGCGCCCCCGTGGGCAGGACTCGTGTCATTTCGCCGTCTGTTCATGGTACAGTCTGTTCAGACCTTTGGAACATTCCTCAGCTTTTATTTAATGTGGGAAGAATCATTTCTGGAATTAGCATATAAATTGGCGAAAGTCAGCAGCTCTGGAGAAGGTGCTTTTCCTGGGTGTCAGGGCGAGGGGGTGGGGGTCCCCCTGCCGCTCCTCCGAGCTCCCTCAAGGGGCACAGACTCGCTCTGTTTAAAAAAGCCTCCAGGCTTTCTCGCAAAATACGCCACCAGGGAAGGCATACGCGGCCCTTGGCGAAGGCCACAGGGTCTGGGCCGGGACCGCGTGCGTGGGAATCTCCTCCGGGTAGGCGGCTCGCCCAGGGGCCCTCTTCCCACGGGCCCGCCGGGTCGAGCAAGGTTCCGGAGCGGGGAAGCCCAGGAGGGCCCCCTCCCCAGCTGTCATGTCCCGTCTGGTCGGGGACAGATATTTAACACGTTTTATGGTGCTCTTCGTTCCAGGCCTTTTGGCTAGGGGTGAGCAGTTGATCATTAACCGCTGGCTACGTGTGGCATTCCGAATTCTGGCCCCAGATGGCTTAGTCCAGCGTGCCGATTCCGCCTACCCATCGGGCCATGGCTGAGCCGCGGGCGGGGCGGGCGCATTCCCCTGAAGCCGGCACGGGTGCCCGGTTGCTCTTTTGGGGTCCCGCCATCCCTCACGCCCCCATGGCCCCGCCGTCTTCCCAAGGGGGGCGGTGCCCGCTCCGGGGGGCTGGACGCCCCCTCCTCCGCGGCCCGGCCTCTGGGCCTGGCCGGGGACGCTGCAGTCTGGTCCCGGCAGTCAGTGTGTGGCCGTCCCCCCCAGGAGATCCTGGACACCGGGCAGCTTTCATGGGGCTGAATGTTTTCCCCGATGGCTTCTTGAATCCCAGAGTCGGGGCCCCGGCCGAGGTGGGAGCCCGGGGTGGAGGGCACACTCGTAACTAATTGCTCATGTTTTGCATTCACCGAATTCTCTACAAGCTTCCAGAAATGTCCTTTTCTTGCAGAAGCCAACGGTGATTGCCAGGCATTAAAAAAAATGTGCCCCCCAGACCACTCCCGGCCTGTTCTGGCCTCGTGTGGCTCCCCGACCCCACCTCCTCTCCTCCTGGGGCACGTTGGTCTCCAGGGGACACTTCCTGATGGCAAGTCCGTCACTCACCAGGGGCGCAGAGCTCCCTCGGCTCCTCGGGGTACAAGTCTACACCTCCAGCCTCTGGTTTGATCTAAAGGTCCTACACGGCCCGACCCTCCCTTCCCCGCCCCCGTCACGATCGCCTGCGCACTTGCTGTCCCTACCTGGCCAGGACACGCCTCTTCGGGGGGCCTGCTCTGAGGACGTGTCTTCCCAGAGACCCTCCTCCCAGCCGCGCGCCCCAGCGTCCCTCCCTGTCTGCGTGTTGGGCCCAGAGTCGGCTCCGAGCACCTTTGCCGAGGGTGAACGGGTGGGCGCACGTGAGGCAGTGTGCGGGCACTCCTCAGGCTTCCGGTGCCAGGACACACGTGCCACGTCCTGTGGGAAGGGGGATCCAGAGGCCGCTGGCGCCGGGAGCCGAGGTTGCGCAGGCAGAGGGGGCGGGGCAGCCAGACCTGGGCTGTGTGACCTCAGGCAAGTTCCCTAACCTCTCTGAACCCGGCCCTTTCGTTGTGGAAACAGGCGATGCAGTAGTGTGTCCAGGGGACTGACCCGTCATCGCTGGCCTGTCCCCACCTGCTGAGCGCGTGGTGCTGGGGGTCCCGGCAGGCGATGGGGTCCACACTGGGGGCACAGGGATGGATGCAGCTCCCAGAGGTGCCTTGTGGGCAGATGCTGCCTTGTTCCTCCCCAGCCCTCACACAGGATGCTGGTGGCGGGGGTGGGGGCCTGTGTCAGGCACTGGGTTCCCATCCGGCTGCCCCCTTGCTGGGTGACTAGGGGCCTGGCCGCTCTGGGCCTCTGTCTGCACTTCTCCCGTCGGAGCTGCGGCCATGCTGTAGGGGCTCCCTGGGAACTGCCCTCGGTGGCACATGGGGGCTTCCAGGGTCTCCGGTCAGGGGGTCCCTCGGCCACTGTGTGACCGCACAAAAGCCCCAGGTCCCTTGGAACGATGGCCCGAGTACAGGCACCCCCCTCCCTGGGAGCATGGCCCCAGCAAGGGTTGATGGCGCCAGACTCTGGGTTGGAGGGAATGTGCCAGAAACAAAAAGGCTGTGTCACGGGGGCCCTAGAGCAGGATTGCTCCGCCCCGAGC
The DNA here is from genome assembly GCA_004023785.1 of Mungos mungo. Lineage (NCBI taxonomy): Eukaryota > Metazoa > Chordata > Mammalia > Carnivora > Herpestidae > Mungos > Mungos mungo. Next base: position 61,219 of record PISW01008939.1, read on the forward strand.
TCAGGAAGCTGTCCGCCCTTCGTGGGACCCCGACCCGGGCAGGGCGCACCTCCCCGCGACGCCGGGGGAGGCTGTGACCCGCTCCCCTCGGCCTGGGCTGCCGGGCATCTGGGCGCTCGGTGCCTGTTTGCCGAGGGTTTGTCCCAGGAGGCCGAGCCAGAGCGCCTGCCACTCCCCCCAGGCCTGCCTGGAAGCCTCGGTGACAGCCACCGCCTGCTGTCACCATCCGCTGTGCCCCTGGGAAGAGGTGGTGGCCCCGCGTGCAGGCCCTGGCGGAGCCCTGGGGGACGTCCCCGTGCCATGGGTGGGCAGCCCGAGGCCCCGGAGGAGGAGGACTTGCCCAAGGTCGACGGCTGACTTCACATTCCCCGGTGGGATCTGAAGCTAGGGGGGGGCTGACCCCCCAGCCTGCCGGGACCCTGACCCGCACACTTTCCCGAGTGAGGGGACGCTTCCCGGGGCGCTAGCGGGAGGGGCCGTGGTCCCCGCATCGCCCCGCCGCCCCGGGATCCCTCCCCAGCGGCTGGGGTCCCCGGAGGAATTCTGCCGAGAGCGAGCTTTTTCCCCTTGAAGGAACCAGAGGCGCACACACATTCCTCCGAGTCAGAGGTGTGCCGAGGGGGGAGGGAGGGCAGGGCCCCTTGACCGGCCGGCCGCCGGCACCCTGGGCACATGACCCGAAAGCTGCTGGCACCGACTCGGGCCGGGCGCTTGCGGAGGACGGCGGTGCCAGGGGCGGGAGGCGGCCTTCCACCAGCTTGGCACCTTGGACATGTGACGGCCGCCGCGCTCCGGGAAGGCTGGTGCAGCCAGAGGAGGGCCCGTGTCTGCTGAACCTTCCGGGCCTGGCCTCTGTGCCCACACCTGCCGTTTCTGGTCGAGGGAGCTGGGCGTGGAGGGGGGGGCGGTGCGGGCACAGGATCTTTGCTGCGTTCAAGACGCAGGGCCCCAGATGGCTTTGTGCATCTCCTGCCGTTTGGGGAAGATGCCCTTCACAGGTTCCGTGGCCGGGTCCCCTCCAGTGGCCTGGTGGCTGCCCCACAGAGGAGCCACTGCCACGGCCCAGCTCCACGTGAGGGAGGGGGTGGCGTGAGGCTTCGGGGACTGAGTTACCCCCAAGGTCACACAGTTCAGCAGGCACCGTGGTTCGGAGTCCGGCCCCGCCGGCCGGGGCTCCCAGGGCTCGGGGGCCGCCGACACGTGCACGCTGGTTCCTGTCGTGGTAAAGGATATGAGCCAGCACGTCTGTGTGTCCGGGAGACGTATCAGTGTCCTGGGGCCGCCGCAGCAAAGGCTCAGGGCAGCGGAAGTCGGTGTCTTCCAGTCCTGGACCCAGAAGTCAGGGACGGCGCGCGGGCGGGACGGCGCTCTCACCGAGGGCTCCGAGGGGAGGATCCTTCCTGCCTCTTCCGGCTCCTGAGGGCGGCCGGCATTTCCCACGTGTGGCCGCATCGCCGTGGCCCCTGCCTCCGTCTTCACACGGCTTCTCCGCTCCTCCACGCCCTCCGATCTTCTAAGGACACTTGGTGATGGACTTTGTCTCCAGACCCTTAACTTAATTCCATCTCCCAAGACCTTTTCCCCCAAAAAGGCTGCATTCGCAGGTTCTGGGGATTAGGACTTGGACATCCCTTTTCTGGGGGGCTGGATAGTGGAAGGATGTGCCCTTTAGATGGGGCAGGGATGCTCTGGTGCCCCCCCTCCGCCCCTCCCTGCTGGGGAGCCCTGATCTGCTCTAACAGGCCCATTTCACAGCCAGACAAACAGAGGTAGAAAAGGAGATGAAGCCCTGGGCCGCCCAGCACTGCGGGGCCTTGGTCTCCCAGGGGTGGGGGGGGCTGGGTGGTCAGGAGGGGCAGCGACCCCTCTGGTCTCGTCACACGAAGCCTCTGCCGTCTCCCAGGCTGCTCCCCCTCCTCTCCGTCCCCAGCTGGCTGGTGCCTGGCTGCTCACACGGCAGTGACCAAGCGTGGCCATGTCTTCGGGGCCTGGCGGTCGCTCGTGCTCACCCTGCGAGGGGGCTTTCCTCCCGTGAAGTCTTCTGTAAAGACTGCGCCTTCCCGAGCGGTCGTAACCTGAGGCCGCGTGAGAGCATGAGGACACGTTCCGGAAGCCGGAGAAGAGTGCGCAGAAGGGAGAAGGCACTGTCACCATCCCCGACAACACAGCGTCCCTCCTGAGTCGCATTCCAAGCGCCTTAGAAGCTTCCGGAGCTCATCTGCCGAGTGTCCTCTGTTTTCGTGCACCTGTCATGTGCTTGACCCCAAGACACAGATGGGAAGGGTTTCTGAGGCCGGCCCTGTGCGGTGGGTGGCGGGCAGCCCCGCATGCTGCCCAGGGGGCCGGGGGTCTGGGTGCTGGGTGTGCAGGACAGGCGGGGGGGCAGTGGCTTGGGCCATCGGGGCAGCTGTGTGCAGGGTCCGGGCAGGCTCTGAGCCCGGAATGGACGGTGCCTTGTGGATGGACAGGGTGCCTGTGGATGAGTGGCCATTATGTGGGACTTTGCGGCCCAGCTAATAAAGTCTCTTTCCCAGCCTCCCAGAGCTGGAGAAGTGTATCAGCTAGCGTGTGCTGTGTAAGAAAGCACCCAAGGCTGTGGAGATGGTGTGGCTCACCACAGCAAGGATGTATGATCTCCTGTGAATCTGTGCCTTGGCTGGGGGACTTCTCTGACGTGAGCTGGCCTGGTTGGGGTGATCACAATGGCCGCCCTCCTATTTCCGGGGCATTAGCTCGGGTGGCTGGAGCGCTGGCCATGGCTGGTGCTTCCCGCCGGCTCGCACCTCCCGACAGTGGAGCCTGGACTCCATGTGCTGGCAGGGGGCTCCGGCACCCGGGGAAGCTGAGTGCGTAAGGACGTCTCAAACCTCTGCTCGTGTCCTTCCTCCCGTCCGGGGACAGGCGGGGCGAGGCAGGTCACAGGGCCAAGCCCAGAGTCGGGGGGGGAGGAATAGACTTCACCCCTCCGTGGGGCAGGTGACAAGGTCAAATTGCTAGGCACACGAGGGGCAAGCGCGAGCAAGTCAGGAGTCGCTGCAGCCGCACCCTACCGCTGAACATGTGCCTCATTTCTGGTCAGGGTCGAGGAGGTTTAAGCAGCGTGGGTCTTCCAGGAAGTGTCCTTAAAGGTCACCCCCTTGCCTCCCTTCCTCCACCCTGCGGCCTGCAATGTGGGTGTGAGGGCTGGCGCGCCTGCAGCCATCGGAGGCCGAGGCTGAGAGCCCCACCCCCGCCGGGGTGGTGAGTCGGCAAGCTGAAAGGAGGCTGGGCGCTGGCTGGGCGCCTTGGACGGCCCGTCCCTGGACTTGCGCAGGATGGAACAGTGACGCGCGGTCCCGTCCCGTCCTGGTGGCTCATGTTGCAGAGGTTCCGTCTTCCAGAGCGTGAGGGTCTGAGCTGAGTCTCAGCACCGCCTGCGGGTCCCAGGGACGAGCGTGAAGCCAGTGAGGGGGGCAGACCGGGCGCCTCTAGGCCTGGGGGCCTTGTCTGCCAAGTGGGTGGCAGAGGAGCCTCCCAGGGTGGGTGAGGTGTGACCCACACGTGCCCGAGAACACGGCCCGTCCCCGGGTCGCTGACGCAGTGACCGGGGTCGTGGGGTCCGGCTCCTCTCACGGGCATGTCACGTTTATCTTGACCCTCGAAAGGACACTCTGGGGGTTCCTGGCGGGGTGGCCCAGCTGACTCTTGGTTTTGACTCAGGTCATGATCCCAGGGTTGTGGGTTCAACACGTGCATTGGGATCTGTGCTGCTTGGAATTCTCTCTCTCTCAGAAATAAACATTTAAAAAGGACACTCCAGGGCGCCTGGGTGCCTCAGTTGGCTAAGGTGAGGGTCCAACCTCGGCTCAGGTCACGATCTCACGGTTCATGGATTCGAGCCCCACGTCGGGCTCTGGGCGGACAGCTCTGTGCTTCGGTTTGGTGTCTCCCTCTCTCTCTGCCCCTCCCCTGCTCACACTCTGTCTCTCAAAAATAAATAAATGTTAAACAAACTTTTTAATAATACAGAAAAAAGGACACTGTGCCTGGCAGGAGGGCCCTGTTATTCCCACAGCTGAGTTGGGAGGGGAGACCAAGGTCCGGACAGGTGGGTGGCGGTCAGAGCGGTGGGGACCTCCCACTCCCCTGCCCAGCGAGGTTGGGCCCCGTGTGCCTGAGGAGGGGCGGCCACCCCCCGCTTCTCCCCAGGGGCTTGGTGGCCATCCTGCCTGACCTCGGCCTCGTCTTCCGTGAAGGGAACAAGCAAGGGGGTCCCTAGGGGAGTCGTCTGGCCCTTGCCTGTCTCCCCGTGTGGCCCTGGGGCACGGGGCGGGTCCCCAGAGCCCTAGACACCGCCGTCCCCTCGTTCGTCAGCTGTCTCCGGGGCTTCTGCCCTTGCCTACTCTATGAGCCAGTGGGGCTTCTGTGCTTGGTCCCGCTGGCCTGGACCTCACAGTCACGACACGGTCCTTCGGGGACATCTGTGGACCTCTTCGTGTCAGGTCGCCGTGCCCTGGTCTTGCCAAGCCCTCTGTTCCCACAGTTTCTCTGTGTCCTTAGCTCCTCATCCTGGGGACGTCTGCCCTTGCCCTGTGCCCTTGCCCTCTGTCTTTTGCTGCTCTTGGCCTTTGTCCAGCAGGAGCAAGGTCAGCTGAGAGAGGCGTGGCCATGGCAGGAGCCAAGAAGCAGCCTGGGGGACGTGAGCCCCCACCCATCCCTGGAGACCCCGGGCCGTTGGCTGGCCGTGCTCAGCTGGCAGCTGGAGCAGTCCCTGGACTGTTAAGAAAGAGAAGGATCCTGAGTGGCAGGAGAATTGGGAGTCAAGTGGGACATGCGCAGGGTGACAGAGGACGCAGCCCCTGACTCCCTCTGGGCTTGAGATGGTAGCGGGGGATCAGGGAGGGCTCCCTGGAGGAGGTGGCTTTGAGGCTTTGAGAAGTGAGTAGGAGTTCACCAGGGAGACTGGAACTGGGTTTAGGGAACAGATGAAGGCGATAGCGGGGCCCTCGTGGAGCCCTGTGGTGGGGAGCGCATCTCCAACACGGTGGCCCCGGGCACCCCCTGCCCCAGGTCACGCAGCCATTGCGAGGCCCGGCCGGGTCCCGAACTGGGTTTGTCTGGCTCCGTGTTCACGGCATGACACCGCCTCTGAGCAACCAGCCTGGCCCCTCCGAGCGGTTAAAGTGCTGTTGAACGTACAAAGTTCAGTTTACATACCTGCGGAGAGAGCACTGTGTGAGGAGCCCAGAGCCCCACCCTGAGTCCCCAGGTGACCTTGGGTGAGTGCATGCCTTCCCCTCGGGCGTGTGCCTTGGGCCGTACCGGCCGGGCTGCGGGCGGTGGCGCCCGAGGGCTGGTCCCGGCTGCTGTTTACCCCGGTTCTGCATGGAAGGTTTGACCTCACGCCCGCTCCCCACCCTCCAGCCCTGCCGAGCCCGCCTCCTCTCCGCCTCAGCTGACTCACGGCTCTGCTATGCGTCCGTAAACACTGTGCAGGGCTCTGCGCAGCGGGTGACAGGGCGGTGCCCTGTGCCCCGCAGAGGACGCCTCTGGGTCCCCCAAGAGACACCCATGACCCTCCACGTGCCTCTCCGCAGTGACCGCGTGCACCCGTGTCTGTGACCTCAGACATGCCATTGGGGGGTGCCTCTGGGTCCTCCGGGGACGTTCTCCTCACTCCGATCCCGACCCACGCAGGGGTGGGGCGCAGCGAGCAGGGCACCTGACCCGTCCCTGACCTGCTCCTGCTGGCTTTGGACCCCGGGCGGGTCGAGCCACCTCCCTGTGAGAGACACCAGGGGGTGACAGGAACCGCGGCCGGAGCCCTGCTGCTTCTGGCCTCTTCTGTGCGGTCCCGATCCAGACAGGCCTAGGACGGAGGCTCTGGGGGAATTGGGTGGGTGTGGAGGGCAGGGTTGGAGAGGGTGGAGGGCAGGGGTGGGGTGAAGGGCAGGTGGGGGAGTGGAGAGCAGAGTGGGGGGGTGGAGAGCAGGGTTGGGGGTTGAGG
>PISW01008940.1:0-67220 GCA_004023785.1 Mungos mungo
ATCCTGTGGGATTTCGTGCTGGGCATCCAGCACCTTGATCGAGCTCCAGACCATGTCTACCACTACCCAAACCAGGGATCTGTTAGGAAATTGCTCCCTGTTTCCCAAACTCTACCAGCCAACTAATTTTTATCCCTGCGTGAGCTTTCTGGATGTTTCAAATGAATGGAACCATGCACTCTGCTGTCTTGGGTGTCTGGCATCTCCCACGGAGCATCAGGTGGTCAAGGACCATCGAGGCACATGGTAGCAGGTGTCAGAGATTTGCTCCTTCTTCACGGCCGAGTCATACTCCACGGTAGGGATGGACCCCATTGAGTGTATCCATCCATCCATGGATGGGCCCTGAGTCGCTTCAACCTTGTGCATCTTATGAGTGATGCTGGGCTGAGTCTGTGTGTATGTGGACTTGCTAGGGGCCCTGTTTTCCATGCTGTGGGTGTATCTACCTAGGAGTGGCAGGGTTTCCTTCCTTATCCCTGTCTTCAGCAACGTATCACGACTTTGCCCTCAGCTCTTCCTGGGGTCCGTGAGTCTATATCCTTGCCTGTTGGTCATTGATTCCAAAGAACACGTTCTATGTAGTTTGCCAGAAATGTGTCCACTGGGCTGCAAGGAGCGTGGGTCAGGGGAGGTTCTAGCAAATCTCCTGTTTTCAGTCCAGCCTCTGTCCGCACCTTGAGAGACACCTGCTGCGTCCAATTCCTGCGATTCCCCAGAGTAATGAACTTGTCTCTTGTTGACTTCCCTACCTGTCACTAGCTGCTTCTTCTTTCCATTTCGTTCCAGCCACCAAGGCATCAACCATAACTTTCCAGGGGTCATCTATTACCTGCCACCTCCTCGCATTTGCTTTCCGTCTCTCTTTGGTTTCCTCTTTAATGCCAATGGATGTGCGTTTTGCAAGACAGAGAAAGAGAACCAATATTAACCAGCCATATTTAACTCAGCACCTCCCAGTTTTTCTGCGCATAAACCTACATTTCCCACCGTCTCTCATAGACAAAGAGGGAAGCAAGGGCGCTTGCAAGATTCCACCATCCCTTTCATCCCTGAGCCTCACAACGTCAGCCATCGGAGCCTGTTCATTAGATGGATGGGTGTCAGACGTAATTAGCATGCAGACGTCCAACTATGGCTGCTGCTGCTTCTTGGACTTGCTGCCTAGAGAATTAGACAAAGGACACCGGGGTTGTCGGTACTGTGAGCGAAGAGGTTGTCATTGACTTCTGGGGGAGGGTCTTGAAAGTATTGCGATGGATGAGAATGCCCAAGGGTCTGCATCCCCAGGAGACCCAGAGGGGCATTGCAGACATGAAGGAAACCTGAATGATAGACAGTGAGGGACAAAGATGATGCAAAGAGTCGAGAGTGGAAAACTCATGAAGGACCTTAAGATGGGCAAGAACCCAAAAGAAGCAAAGAGTAAGAGAGGTGAAAGCAAAAGAAAAAAGTTCATGGAGTCTTAGTTTAGGAGAGATTGTGAAGTAGTTTTATCAGGAAGATGGATTGCGCGCGCGCGCGTGTGTGTGTGTGTGTGTGGTACAGACAGGTGGATACAATAGTCATTGGGCAAGAAACAAAAACCATCCTCTACCAAACATGAAGCCAACAGACACAAGCTACGTCAAACAAGAAGAAGATATCTCTGAGCAGGTGTGTTATTTCAGAACACAGGATAAAGACCAGGAAAACAGCAAAAAAGAGAGTTAACAAAGAAGACAAGACATCCGTTGACGGCCTCTTCCATTTTTTCTGGGCTTTATACATACGTCCCTTTGATGATAATATAATTAAGTGTAAGAGTAAAAGGAGACAAGTTCAAGGGGAACCGTAGGTGTCACGTGTGTGTGTGTGAGTGGACATTGTAGGCGAACAGGTGAGTTTCTAGGTCAGGTGTAGGGCCTCCTCGGGGTGCTCCAAAATGGACCTTAGATGGATGTCAAGTGTTTGATGGAAATGGAAATTCTAAGGAGACATCCGGGAACCCTGGTGTCTCTGTGACGAATGTTCCAGAAGGACAGCAGGGCTGTGCATTGAGGAGCATGTGCTCGGTCCCTAATGCATGCTCCTCAATATGTGGTGACTCTTCTTTCCCTCCCTCCTTCCCTCCTCCCTTCCTTTCTCCATCCATCCAATATCTATCTATTCTTCCTTGTTTTTCTTTGTTCCTCCTTCCTTCTTACCTCCCTTCCTCTATCTTTCCTTTCTTCCTTTTCTCCTTCCTTTGCTCTCTTTTCCTCCCTCCTTCCTTCCTCCTTTCCTTCCATCTAATATCTATATATCCTTTCTTCTTTTCCTTCCTCCCTCCTTCCTTCTCTCCCTTTCTCCTTCCTTCCATCCAATATCTATCTACCCTTCCTTCTTTTCCTTCCCTTCCTTTTTCCTTCCTACCCTCCCTTCCTCCTTCCTTCCCTTCTTCCCTCCATTACTCTCTGCCTCCCTTTCACACAAGATCTATTTATCCTTCCTTCTTTTCCTTCATTCCTCCTTCCTTCCTTCCCTCCATCCAATATTTGTCTATCCTTCCTTTTTCTTTCCTTCCTTCCTCCTTCCTTCCTCCTTTCCTTCAAACAGAAAATTCAAATATATACTATAGGACTCTCGAAACTACCAATACTGTATCTCACGGGGGGAAATTATCATGACTCTATGCAAATAAATGGCAGCTCACTTATGTTTTTCCCCATCTCGTTGCCAAACACGATGAGTTGTTCTTGGCAGGCTCATGAGTGATACTGTGCTTTTCATGCTGATTCATGCTTAGCACGCTCTCAGGGCTCAATAATTTTAGGTGTTTTGCTTCTTCTCAAAGACAAAAATGCTAAGATCTTAAAGAGAAGCAACGTGATTCTGTTCTCTGCGTTGGAGCTGAATCCGCTGGGATATTTGCTTGGGCATTTCCGGAGACACTTAGAAAACACAGTGAGATGCACATACAGTCCATTTCATTAAAAAATTTAAGTTTATTTATTTTTCAGAGACAGAGAGAGACAGAGCATGTGCAGAAGAGGGTCAGAGAGAGGGAGACACAGAATGTGAAGCAGCTCCAGGCTCTGAGCTGTCTGCACAGAGCCCGACGCGGGGCTCGAACCACGAACCGGAAGATCATGACCTGAGCTGAAGTCAGATGCTGAACTAACTGAGCCACCCAGGCGCCCCGTACTGTCCATTTTTAATATATCCCCGGGTGGGTGTGAGGCAATGCAATGTCTCAAGGTAATAAGCAGAAAGATGAAATCTTCCTGGAAACGGAGTCACAGGTGTCTGCTTGGAGATGTCGAGCGTGGTGAGATTGATAGATGAGTCATCCAGGCTTAGAACTTTCCCTTCCTCGGGGCGGGCTATGGGGGATGGGTTCAATTTCAAGGCAATGGCTCTAAAAGGTGTTTTTCCCCTGTTTAAAGATTCGTGGTCTAGTGACTGCATTGTTCCTGTGCGGTGTCCATTTTGGAAGAGCAGATAATTATTATTATTATTTTTTTTTTTATTGCTTCCTCTGGGTCCTCTCCCTGGAAGACGTGACCTGTGCCAGTTCCCGCACTTCTTCAGGTTGTAGGGAAGCCTGAGTGGGCGTGTGCCCCTCAGACAGAGATCCGCGTGACCTGTAGCAAATTGATGCTGCTAAGTGGGAGCAGAGTCTGATGGGAACTTTGGAACAAGTCTGTGCGACACTGACCCGGAGTTCCCTGGGGCCAGCCATTTACGTATGGATGAATCTGCTTCCCTTTCTAGGCCTTTCCTTGCGAATTTCCTGCAGTTTGGTCTGGTTTTTTTGTTTGTTGTTTGTTTGTTTGTTTGTTTGCTTGGAAACTTGCTGTTTTTTTAAAAAATGGTAACGCCAGCAGCCGGCAATTCCTTTGCGTTATGCAAATACGGATGTTATTCCTCATTCTGCTGTAGTTTCTTTTCCCAAAGTCCGAGTCCCTTCAGCGTCCTTGAAACCCACATTCCACTTATGTGTGGAAAGAAAGAATGGTGGCTAAGGGAGAGTTAATCATTTTAGAGAAATATCTTTTGAGTTTTTAAACTTTTTTTTAATGTTTATTTATTTTTAAAGGAGAGAGAGACAGAGCGTGAGCAGGGGAGGGTCAGAGAGAGAGGGAGACACAGAATCGGAAGCAGGCTCCAGGCTCTGAGCCAGCTGTCAGCCCAGAGCCTGACGTGGGGCTTGAACTCACGAACCATGAAATCATGACCTGAACCAAAGTCAGATGTTTAACTGACTGAGCCACCCAGGCGCCCTCGGGTTTTTTTAAAAAAGCATTTTGCCATTCTTGGATAGGAAAAGATAATTTAATATAGATTTTTTCTTTATTAACATACGGAAAACACCATTTAGGAAATTTAAGGGTGTTGTGCGCTGAGCACATTTTCTTGCAAAGTTCTTGGAGACCTGAATGTACAAAAAAGTGGATAGTATTTAGAAATAGCAGCATTTGCAGAGAATTAATGAATTTGCTAAGAGACGGGGGAGAGGCACAGAGAGATCCACCTGACTGAGCTACCCGGAGGCCCCTCAGGATTTGTATGTTATGAGAAAGGATCATTGTGGTAAATTTGGAGAACAAATTTATCAGCACACAGTTATGATTTTTCTTTCTTGTAATGATCCAACATATTGTTTTCAACACTAAATGTCTGTGAGGGCAAAAAAAGGGGCGTGTGCCTAACAAATTTGCAAATCAAGAAGAGTATTTATTTTTACTTGAAAGGTTTTTTAATTTTTTAACGTTTTATATTTATTTTTGAGAGACAGAAACAGACAGTGTGAGCAGGGGAGGGACAGGCTCCGAGCTGTCAGCACAGATACCGACGTGGGGCTCGAACCCACGAACCGTGAGATTATGACCTGAGCTGAAGTCAGACGCTTAACTGACTGAGCCACGCAGGTGGCCCAAGTTTTACTTGAAAGCTTTGTTTGACAATTAAAGTAATAGGTATTATTAATTGGTAGAGATCGGGTTTATAGAAACGCTGAGCAGAAAGTATGGAGAATTTACAAGTGTCCTGTTCCTTTCCACACACACCCACTTTCGTCTATTCCTAACACCTGCATTGGTGTGATGCGTTTGTTACAACCGACCAGCCCATATTGCTACAGTATTACTAACTAAAGTCCCTCGTGTTTGTCTCGTGTATCCTATGGGTTCCAAAAAACGGAGGCTGACATCTGATTGTGTCATATACAATAGTTTCAATGTCCTAACATTCTCCTATGTTCCAGTTTTTAAAATTTATTTTTAAATGTTTATTCTTGAGAGAGAGAGAGAGAGAGAGAGCAAGTGAGCGCAATGGCGAGGGAGGGACAGAGAGGAAGAAACAGAATCCCAAGGAGGCTCCTTAGCTCAGAGCCTGATGTGCAGCTTGAACTCATGAGCTGTGAGATCACGAACTGAGCCGAAAGCAAGAGTGCTTAGGTGACTGAGCCACCCAGGGGTCTCTGCTCCATATATATATTTTTAATTCATTTTTCGGTCCCCAGGACCCTGGAAAGCAGGGATCTTTTACTCCCTAGTGTTATCTTTAGTTAAAAAAAAAATGAAGTCTATACAAAAGTGCCCATGAGGTTGAAGTGTGTTATTGGAACTCGGAGTAAAGGATCTGATTCCATCAGGGTGGATGGCTGTCGTCAGTGGGGGAGAACGCTAAATGCCCAGTGTCTGCCACGGCCCCTGTCCCTGCCTTGGCAGCCCCAGTTGGGATGGGATGTGCCTCGTCACGGAGACAGGACCTTGGGCGCTTTGCCCATTGTTGACATTGGTTCCAAGGCGGCAGATGGAAACGCCGGCCTTTGCACCTGCCCTGCTGGCCTACGGGGTCTGGTGTTGGGGCTGCCGCTCGCTCACGGCAGATTGAGGGGACGCATGAGTCACCGACACAGGCAGGATAAATATGCAGAGCGAAACAAGGGTGGCTTTGTGGTCCTGGCTCTTTGTGGCCAGTGTAGCTCCGGATAAGACAGGACTTTGAAAGACTCTGTGTGTGGGTGTGTTTTAATTAAGGTGAAATCCACACCATAAGTAATCTCACGATTTTGTATGTATTTGTGTGTTGCACATTCAACGCAAAATGAGCTACATGCGCATGGAAAATACGGAATTTCTATGAATATGTGTTTTATCTGGGATGCAGGAGAAGGCAGCCTGGAGCGTATGTGGCGTATTAATGAACAACACCTCCGTGGGTATTGGATGCGTGCTTTGGAGCACTGAGCGAAGTCACAGAGATGTCACCTTCCGGGACTCTAGACACCAGCCCTCACCTGCTCTTCACTGAGGCTCTGTCTCACTCTCACGCAGAGCTGAGATTTCTCAGTTTTGGTGGATGTCCCACCCAGACCCACACCATCTTTACTGTGAAGGGTTTTTCTACTTCTGTATTTTTATTTCAGGGAGGATCTGGGGAGGACTGAGCGTCAAGCATGGATCCAGCCGGACCCATGTCTGCATCTGTGCTATGACCACAGAACACACACAGGTACCTGGTGGGTGACGTGCGGTGTTTCGGGAAATCTCCCACTTGGATTCCGTAGAAGAAAGAAAAGCTGACTTGAAGACAGAGGCCGCCTGCCGTTAGTTAGGACACGATGTTTTCACGGCGGCAGGTGCATCTGTGTGCGATGTTTTCGGAGCTGGAAGCAGCTTGGAATGGATTTTCACAAGGAGGAAAGGGCGTCGTTCTGGGTCCCGAGGAAGGAGGGCGGAGGCACAGGCTCGCCGACTCTCGGATCCCCCGCCGCTGGGACGTGACCGTCTGACCCCCAGGGATGGCCGTGAGCCAGCGTGTGGGCGTGCAGTCCTGTGTGTGTGTGTGTGGCATGCATGTTTGCAGGCGCTCACCTGCCTGTGCGTGCTGGGTGTGCACGTGTGGGGGCCGTGACCGTGAGTGTGTGCGTGCACGTGTGGGGCGTGCGTTTGTACGTACATATGCGGTCTGTGCACAGGCTTGTGTGTCTGTTGTCCACACATGTGCTGTGGTGTGCACACATGGGCAGCGTGGATTCCTGTGTACGTGTGCACACAGGTGCAGTGTCTAGATGCTTTGTGGTGTGCGTGTGTGTGTGCATGTGTGTCCGGTGTGCGGTATGTATATGTGCCCGCATGCATGTTTATGTACACACATGTGTGGAGTGTGGATGCAGTCGATCCATCCATCCCTCATATCTGTCTATCCATCCATCATGCATCCATGTCTATATCTATCTCTCTATCTATCCATCTGTCATCCATCCATCTGTCCATCCATCTTTATATCTATCTCTCCATCTATCCATCCATCCAACCATCCATCCAACCATCCATCCATCCATCCATCTATCCATCCAACCATGTCCATCCATCCATCCAACCATCCATCCATCCACCCACCCATCTAACCATCCATGTCCATCCATCTCTATATCTATCTCTCTATCTATCCATTCCATCCATCCATCCATCATCCATTCATCCATCCATTCATCCATCATATCTATCTCTCCATCCATCCATCATCCATTCATCCATCTCTGTATCTATCTATTTATCCAACCATCCATCCCTCATATCTATCTATCCATCCATCATGCATCCATCTGTCCATCCATCTCTATATCTATCTCTCCATCCATCCACCATATCTATCTGTCCATCCATCCACCCATCCATCCATCTATGAATCCATCCATCCAGCCATCATATCTATGTGTCCATCCATCCATCCATCCATCCACCCCCATCCATTCATCCATCCATCCATCCATCCATCCATCCATCCATCCATCATATCTATCTCTCCATCCATCCATCATCCACTCATCCATCTCTGTATCTATCTATTCATCCTCCCATCCACCCATCCATCCATCTATCGATCCATCCATCCATCCATCATATCTATGTGTCCATTCATCCATCATTCATTCATCCATCCATTCATCCATCTCTATATCCATCCATCCATCCATCCATCCATCCATCCATCCATCCATCCATCATATCTATCTATCCATCCAATCATCCATGCATCCATCCATCATCCATCCATCTATCCATCCATCTCTATATCTATCTCTCCATCTATCCATCCATTCCATCCATCCATCCATCCATCCATTCCATCCATCCATCCATCCATCCATCCATCCATTCCATCCATCCATCCATCCATCCATCCATCCATCCATCCATTCCATCCATCCATCCAATTATCCATCCATCCATCCATCATATCTATGTGTCCATTCATCCATCATCCATTTATCCATCCATTCATCCATCTCTATATTTATCCATCCATCCATCCATCCATCTATCCATCCATCCATCCATCCATCCATCATATCTATCTATCCATCAAATCATCCATGCATCCATCCATCATCCATCCAATTATTCATCCATCCATCCATCATATCTATGTGTCCATTCATCCATCACCCATTCATCCATCCATTCATCCATCTCTGTATCTATCTATTCATCCAACCATCCATGCATCTATCTATCTATCTATCTATCTATCTATCTATCTATCTATCATCATCCATCTATCTATTATCTACCATCTATCTAGCTCTCTGTCTATACAGACACCATCACGCATTGTATGGTGTGCCCTTGTCTGCATACATATGTGTTCAGTGTGTGGTGTGCATGTATGTGCATGCACACGTGTGTGTTACTGGATGACCAATACTAGATGCACACGGAAATTTGGAATTGTCTAATGAGGTTATTTTAGTCCAGTCTGTGCATTGACACAAGCCTGTCAGAGGACGCACATACCTTTATGACCCCCCACCCCTGTTTCCGAGGTACCTCTGTGACATCTTAGGGTGGGACAATGGGGGGCAGGCTGCCAGGTCTTCCTGTCCTGTTCCAGGACTTGCAGGAAGCCGCTGGCCCTGCTGGCTGATGTCAGTGGCTGGCGAACGGCGTGGTCTGGCCGAGGGCAGACGGCACTGCTGCTGAGTCACTGCGGAATCGCATACCCTCCCTGGCGCCGTCTGTCTTCTCTCATGAGCTGGCTCTGGGGTCAGCCAGCTCCCTCAATGTCCCTCCGGTGGCTTGCCCAGTGAAGGGCTCCAGTGAGGCTGGGGTGCAGGTGCCCTGTCTCTGCCAAGGGACCCTGATTGTTCAGGGGCAGACGGGATCTGGGCGTGGGCTCAGAGCCCGGTGTTTCTGTCCTGGAGCTGAGGAACAGAGGGCCACCTTCTGGGGCGCCCACCACCTGGGACATTGGCTCCCTTGTTGCAGAACCAGCCTCTACAGGAGCCAGGGCAGCACTGACCAAAGGACATCTCACCCTGGAGGAGAAAAATAGCAAAGCAGAGAAACCCAGTGAATTTGTAGAGCAATCCTGGGTCATCCGGAAGTCACCAGAGCCTCCTTCTGCCTCGGTTTCGTTGTCTCTGCAAAGCAGAGTGCTGGTGTCCCTGTCACAGAGGTGGAGGGCCCAGTGAGGGGGGCACGCTGAGCAGGGACGCTCAGGACGTCCCTGTGTGCTTTTCACTGTGCTGATGGCTGACGGCGGGCTGGACGCTGGGCTTTGAAGAAGAGGAACGCATCTGGGCGGGTCCCAGAGGCGCCTTTGTTTGACAGCAAAATCTAGATGTGTGTTCCCAGCATGAGGTGACGGGCACCATGGAGGTTGCTAAGCGTGTCACAATGGTCAGTGACAACCCCAGGGGCATTGCCGTCCAGCCCCAGGCTGAGGCCGCCTCACCTAGAATGAGGGGTTTTTATCTACCTGTCTGTCTGTCCATATATGAGTTTATCCATCCCTCTATCTTTCTATGTCTATGTGAGTATCTATCTATCTATCTATCTATCATCCATTTTCTGTCTTTTATCATCTATCTACCTATGTATGTACGTATCTATCTATCATCCATTTTCTATAATTTATCATCTATCATTTCATTTTATGTCTTTATCATCTATCTATCAATCATCTATCTGTCCGTTCATCCATCCATTCATCCATCCATTCAACCATCTCTATATCTATGTATCCATCCAACCATCCATGCATCCATCCATCTATCTCTATATCTACCTAGCTGTCCATCCATCCCTCTATCTTTCTATGTTTATGTGTCTATCTATCTATGTATCATCCATTTTCTGTCTTTTATTATGTATCTATGTATGTATTTATCTATCATCCATTTTCTATAATTTATCATCTATCTATCTATCTATCTATCTATCTATCTATCATCTATCTATCCATCCCTCCCTCCATCCATCCACACACCCATACATCATGTCTATTTATCTGTCTATCCATTTATCCATCCATTCATCCATCTCTATTTGTGTGTATCTATCATTTATCACCCATCCATTACTATATCTATCGAATTCTATCATTTTCTCTTTATGTATATATTATTTATATGTAATTATGCATTTACAAATATTTCATGTCTGTGTATAATATTTATAAACATATAAAAGAATGTGTGCATATGTACATATATAAAACTATTCTTTTATATGTACTATGTATGTATATGATGTAAATGTATATATCTGAATCAATGATAACATCATTTATGGATATGTTTGTTCATATATATGTGTAGACACTCATTCTTTTTTTTTTTTTTTTTTTACCAAGCTCTACACCTAACGTGGGACTTGAACTCACAACCCTGAGATTAAGAGCCACATGCTCTACTGACTGAGCCAGCCAGGTGTCCCCATATACTCATTGTTTTGTCTGTATACATGTATTTCACATGTGTGTAAGTTACACACACATATAACATAAATATATGATAAAAGAATGTGTGCACAACAATAAAAATTACAGGAGAGCCCAGGTGGCTCAGTCGGTTAAGCATCCGGATTCAGCTCAGGTCATGATCTCACGGTTCGTGGGTTCAAGCCCCGCATTGGGCTCTGTGCTGACAGCTCCGAGCCTGGAGCTGCTTCGGATTCTGTGTCTCTGTCTTCCCCTCTGCCCCGCCCCTGCTCGTGCTCTGTCTCTCTGTCTTTCAACAAACAAATAAGCATTAAAAAAATGATCAGCAGAGGCTTAAAAAAAAAAGAATAAAAGTGACAAACACCCACATCTCATGTATATCTCAGTGTGCGTCTGCTTGTGTGTGTTTGTGCACAGCTGATCCTTGGAACCTACAAGAAAAGTCTCTGGTTTCTCATTTATGAACAAGATAAGCACCACAGATAGAGTCAACGTCGGTTCTTTATCTGGACTTTGGGCTGGGAGTCCTGAGCTGTTTCTGTTCTATTTCTTTGTACCTAGTACAGTCCTAGACCCTCAACGCCAACTCCAACAGTTCTTGTTGGCGTGAGAAAATGAAGACGTGGAGGGTGTCTGCCATTGCTTTAAAGGGGATTTGGCGGGAAGCGGTGCGCACACTCTTGTCCACGGGGGTCCTGTTATAGACGGTCTTCTGCCAGCTCGGGTCTGCCCTGTCATTGCTGGGAATGTGCGTGGTTGTCGATGCAACAGGACTTTCGGGCAGACTCATCGATTTGGGATGATGGTCCTACAAAGTGGGCTAGTCCAGTGGTGGCTTTGGCACCGATAACCTTGGTGCGTAAGATCCAAGGTTCTAGAAAAGAGGTTCTAGAAAGGAGAGCCCGAGACATATGGCAGGGAGCCGCCCTGCACAGAGAGAGGCACACTCCCATCATGGTGGTGTCTTTCCATCCGGAGGCTGGAAGAGGGGGCAGGGCTGCTGGACAAGTCAAGGCGATGTCTGTCAGGGATGGTCCCTTTAACAGGGTTCAAATGCGTCATCCTCTGGCCCTGCGCACTTCCTCCTCATACCGTGTCATTGAAGTCTGGTCCAGAATCCAAAAGCTTTATAGAGAGAGACATTCTTCCATATTCTCCTCCTCAAACACACACACAAAAACGATGCAGATTGAGACAGAAACTGCCGGAGCCTTTTCCAAGTCCGGGAACATCTCCCCTGCACCTGTGCAGATTGCTCATGTATGGTAAGCAGCAGGGCGCGGGCAAAGCCTGCATTTTCTTGGATGCGGTTGATTTTAATTGCTCAGTACGAAACCCTGAGAGCTGGCATTTCAATCTCTGATAATGAGCAGGGCGTGGCCCTGGGAGACTCCTGGAAAAACTGTGGTCACTAATGCAGAAGCAAAACAGAGCACCAAAGCTCATCTGGGAGAGCCTCCAGAACCTTCCTCATTAAGAATTTAAATAGATTTATGGGAAAGGTGTGGCGTGCACGCAGAGACCCCTACTTTGAGAAGTTGGGGAAAGGATGATTCAAATGAGATGCCATGGCTGCATAGGCTCCAGAAACGGCTGCATAGCCCTCTTTCAGGTGTCAGCCATTCGTGGACCAAAGTCCAAATCTGGCCCATTGTCTGCTTTCGTAAATACACTTTTATTGGTACACAGCCATCTGCATTCATTTGCATGTCGGTAGTGTCTGTGGTTTTTCTCCTCCTACAATGACAGAATTCAGTCTTTCCTTTTCTAGAGTTCATTGTCTTCTTTTTTTTCTTTTTTTTTGAGGAGGTACAGTTCAAATATTGTATTTTATTATTATATTTTTTGTTATGTTTTAAATATAGTTTATTGTCAAGTTGGTGTCCATACAACACCCAGTGCTTCTCCCCACAAGTGCCCCCCTCCATGGCCATCCTCCCCCTCCCTCCCCCTCCCCCTTCAACCCTCGGTTCCTTCTCAGTATTCAATAGTCTCTCAGGTTTTGTGTCCCTCTTTCTCCCCAACTATCTTTCCCTCTTCCCCTCCCCCTGGTCCTCCATTAGGTTTCTCCTGGTCTCCTGCTAGACCTATGAGTGCAAACATATGGTATCTGTCCTTCTCTGCCTGACTTAATTCACTTAGCATGACACCCTCGAGGTCCATCCACATTGCTACAAATGGCCAGATTTCATTCTTCCTCATTGCCATGTAGTCCTCCATTGTATAGATAAACCACATCTTCTTGACCCATTCATCAGGTGATGGACATTTAGGTTATTTTAGAGTTCAGTATTTTCAAATGAGATCCTGTGGCTCGTGAAGTCCAAGGCATTGAACTCTTTGGACCTTTCAAAAAACATTTGTCAAAACTCTCTCTTTGGTGAACTTGGCTGCCTTTTGGACAGAATCCTCATGTGCCCATGGCTTTGGAATTTAAACTCATCACTTGGGAAGATTTCATTTTTAATATGGAAAGTGTGAATACTTGTTTTCTTCCTATTGTTCATTGTCCTTGGATTATAGCATTACTGTTTTTTAAATGACAAAGGAAAACAAAGCAAGAGATCATTTACATGTTGGGGACCCCACGTTTTTTGTTGACTCTGATTTGAGGTTACCCCACCTACATTGGTGTTTTTCTAAGAAAGTCTGGCTGAACAGTTCCCCTAGGATTTTATGTGTAATCTTCAACTATCTTGAAATCAATGATTCATTTTTGATCAACCAACAGGTTCCATTTTTGCTGGAAGACAACGATCCCTAGCCATGGTCTATCAGTCCTACACCTTTTCCATCTTTACCTCCTTCCCAACAGGTGTTTGGTTCCGTGCTGAGTCTTGCCTTCTGTTTTTCTCTCTCATCATCCTGATTCCGTCTTCACTTTGCTCCTTCTACTGGCTGCATTCTGATCTGGGATTCCCACCTCCATCTGTGTGAAATTCGGCGTTCATGCCCATCCCATAGCATTTCTCTCCCCCTGTTGTACCCGTCTTATATCTAGTGCCCCCTCGCCTGCTCTCAGTTTTCCAGAGCCCAGCGGGCTGTGGAGATGTCCCAAGACTCCTGGACTCCCACACAAACAGGTGCTGAGTCACCCAAGTTCCTTCTGGTTTCGTGGCCAACGGGTGGAAGAGAAATTGGAAAGCCGAGAGCTGAGGACCTGGAGGGAGAGAGTCGTTTGTATCCATCCACTTTAAGAAAGCCCCTCACTAATCCTTACTGGGATTTATTACATCCTGATGGTTCATGCAGTGATGGACGGACCTGGCTAGGCGAAGAATCTGAGTGTGAACATGAGCCGATGATGGTGTCCGTAAGGTTTAACTTCCTCGAGGATCGGTGGAATGTTGTCTCTGAACCCTTCTCTTTCTCTCCTTCCCGTTGGTTATTGTAGGCTGGCAGCCCCAAATCAGCTGATGGTGGGAGGCTGGAAGAGAACTGAGGACCTCAGATAAGAACGTAGGACTGCGTATCAGGAAAAGTGTAGGGTGAGGTCCAGAACCATGTCATGGAGTGGGCTTTGTACTTCCTGTAATGAGGTGCCTTCCTCATGCTACGGTCCAGTGCCAGGAGCGACGGCAGCGGTAACATCGATTAGAGGCTGCGTCATGTTGGTGTTCATTGCATGAGGGAAAGAGCACCTACTTCCTTCACCATTGCGTAAGCTTATTTTCTTAAATAAGCTTCTTTAGGGAGGAGCTCTCCTTGTCTGATGACAAGAGGGAATCAAAGCACTTGTGTTCCTTACCTTCATTTACGTTTGTCCAGTCCTGAATGTCTCCTTCTACACAGAGTGATGGTCTTTCTACGTGTTCTTGCACCTGCTCACAAGGTTCACGTCCTTACCGTTAGCCCACTGGTCTTAAGAACCGAAGCAACATAGGGGGTCTTTAATTTGGCGGTGAGCACTGTCCTATCAATTATATTCACACTGCTAGGTTTCCTACAGCACGGAAATGATGCCCAGGCTGTCTCAGCCAGTCAAACACTAAGTACTTTTAGCGGAGCATTTCCTCTAAGTCATTAGGAATCAAAATGTTCTTTAGACAGCGTCTCAGATAACTTAACATTTCAATTGCCTTTTAGATAAAAAGAAAGCGCTGTCAACAGACTTCCTAATACAGCAGAAAATGAGTCTGTTGGCAAGAGATTAGTTTCACGTTACAGAGGAATGATCGCCCGGGTCTGCAAAGCGGAATCCAGCTTTCCTTCCAAAAGAGGCTTAGGGTAAGACGGGGTCCTAGTTAGGGACACATGATCTGCTCGGGTTTGGTGATTTGAGGATGGATTTTAAGAGGAACCGGTTTCGAGGGCGTGGGAAGGGGGTAGGGAAAGAATGTGACTCATAAAGGAGCAGAAGGCACTGACACAATCTTGAGGCTTGGATGGGCTGCATGGGCACGGGCGCTTGGCACGGAGGGTAGGGCCAACTTCCCTCTTCTTTCTCACCCCTGCCTTCTGCTGGTGTATCCCAGCCTCCTGACGGACTGGAAACAAGAGCTAAGGGAATACTTTGATCCTAGGAACTGCTGGGAGAGTGGAGCAGAGTGGAGACAGGGGAACTAGCCCTCGGGGGTGAAGAGGGCAGGAGGGAGACACCCAGCCACATGGTCAGACCTTTTTCCTCATAGATGTTTGGTTTTCATTTGTTTTTATTTTTTAAATGTTTATTCATTTTTGAGAGACACAGAGACAGAGCATGGGCAGGGAAAGAGCAGAGAGAGCGAGGGAGACACAGAATCTGAAGCAGCTCCAGGCTCCGAGCTGTCAGCACAGAGCCCAACACGGGGCTTGAACCCATGAACCATGACATCATGACTTGAGCCCAAGTCAATGCTCAACCCACTGAGCCACCCAGGCGCCCCAGTTTGTTTGTTTCTTCACTCATTTTTGCTTGTGACTGCCAGAGCGGTCTCATTGCTCAGCAAGGGCTCAGAAGTCGAAAATATTATTTATTTTTAAAAATTGTTTTTTAAAGTCGACTCTATGCTCAGCATGGGGCTCAAACTCATGGCCTTGAGATCAACAGCCGCAGGCTCTACTGACTGAGCCAGCCAGGTGCACCTCAGAAGTCAAAATTGTGGGCACCTGGGTGGCTCAGTCGGGTGAGTGTTTGACTTCGGCTCAGGTCATGATCTCACACTATGTGAGTTCAAGCCCTGCGTTGGGCTCTGTGCTGACAGCTCAGAGCCTGGAACCTGCCTGGGATTCTGTGTCTCCCTCTCTCTCTGCCCCTCCGCTGCTCATGCTCTGTCTCTTTCTCAAAAATAAATTAGCATCAAAAACTTTTAAAAAAGCTAAAGTTGCATGCACTGTTGTGGAAAGGGTTAATAGCAGCAATGCTGTTAACAAATATTGGTTAACTAGGATGAGACCAGTTAACTACAGTATCAAGTGAGGCGATCATTCTTTTCTGAAATTCTGCAGAGGTTCACCACCTGTCACAGTTCACGTTTTACCTGTCACTCTGTATGGAATGACTTAAAATATTTCTTTGAACCCTGTATGGATATGAGGGTCTCTTCTTTGCAGAAGAATGTTCTCATGCAAAGGTATCCAATGAGAGCTTGTTCATAGTCAGCTCATTTTGTCCATCTTACTGACTTAAAGAAATACCAACTTATTTCCTAGAATACATTTCCCTTTTCTTTGATATAGTAATATATCCCATCTCTTGAAAGATGAACTTTCGTGATGCTATTACCTGAAGTAAATCGCAGATCGATGAAAGACAACCCATGCTTTGAAGTAACAACTACATCTCGTAATGATGCGATTAATTTCACGTTGAGATTTCCCATCTCAATGGTTCTACCAGTGAAGAATTACCTCGAATCATTTTAAAGGTTTGCAGAATATATTTTCTAGTAGCTGAGTTGAGAGAGACCACATCTACTTCTGACAGTCACCGAAGATCTCCAGTATCTTGATACACATATTGTTTGTTATTGAATGAAATGACGTAGGTAAGGTGGATACAATTGGAATCCCCATAACGAATACCGTCTGTCTCATTTTGGTATGGGGATAAGATACGGACATTTCAGGGCTGTAACTAATGTGACTTACGTGAGGCCAGGCCATATGGCCTGTGTGTTAATCTTCCGAGTAGAAAAGAAGAGAAAAACACCGTTATGTGGAATTTAAACACATAAATCCCCATCGTTGTGTTAACATGTCATGTTTCTTTGTAGTATTTCTTTTATACTCAATGAAACAAAAAATGATAAGTGAGGTTCTCAGCTTCTTGATTATGTTGGTGGAAAAAATCATCATCTACCATAGTATGGGATTTTCATACCTGTCAGGTAATCACTGACTGTAGAACTAAGCATGGACTCTGCCTGTCTCTACAAATGTCTGGCGATTCCTCATCATAAGCTGATTTCTGCAGAAACAGAACTGTAGGAATCTTTCATTTTCTTATTAAGTCATATGTTAACGTTGACTCTAGCTCCAGGGAAAATGTCCTGAGGATTTCAGAATTTTGAGTGTCTCTCCCATGACACCCATTTTGGTAAAATTTTCTGGGTAATAAAACAGAATATATGAATGTGTCACACACTGCGTGTCTGAACGTTTGTTTCTGTGGGCTAAAATCTCCAAAGACACATAGCTCTTCATGGCTTCTACGCGAGGGTGTTTTGAGCAGAAGTGAAGGAATAAGTTAGCTTTCTGAAAACACCACTTGGTGGAAAGTTAGCTGTTCTCCATGCGTCTTGAGAATGGAGCCAGGAGGAGGGTTTGGAAGAGCTAACATTGGAATCATGTCTACAAAGAGGTCCAACCAAAGCAATGGGTTTTCCATGCAATGTGGCGGAGAGAAGCTTCTCCAATGTCAGATGAATTCTCCATCTCCAATGGAAGGTTCTCCAAGGTTCATCTTGGGGTAAAAACAAAATGCTCAGTTATGTGCTTTTTTGGATTCCAATCTAAAGGCACATGATGCCTCTTTACTCATTGTGTGTTTTTAGGGATTACATATTTTTGTTCCTCTTGTTAAAATAAAATTATAGGTAGTTAAGGCATCCCACAGGTTTTCATAGACATGTACATAGAGGAATGATGATTATAGCATGTCCGTCTACCCCCATAGTTATCATTTTTGTGTGTGTGATGAAAGCACCTGAGACATAGTTTCTCGGCAAATTTCTAATATTTGATGCGGTTCTGTTAGTTATAGGCACCAGGCTGGGCATTAAATCTTCAGAACTCATGCATCAAACATACCGAAACATTGTATCCTTTACCTGCATCGCCCATTTCCCACACCCCTCAGCTCCCAAAAACTGCTGTGCTACCCTCTGCTTCTCCGTAGTCAACGTTTTTAGATCCCACCTGTCAGTGGCATCCGCGGTAGCTGTGATTCTGTGCGGCTCATTCCTCTTAGCATAACGCCCTCCAGGTTCATCCATGTGGTTGGAACATGGCAGGTCTTCCTTCTTTGGTGAGGCTGAATAATACTTGTCCATTGTGTATTTAGGCCAAAAGTTCTTGATCCCTTCGCCTGTCAGTAGTCACTTTCTGTATCGTGGCTGTTGTGAATAATGGGGCTGGGAGTATAGGAGTGCAGATATGTCTTTGAGGTTCGTATTTCACTTCTGTGGGGTCTATTCCTACCATTATTCATTTAAAAGAAGGGACTGAAGTTAGATAACCATGTCAAGGGGGAGACGGCCAGCCTGCAGGCACCGTCCGCTCACCTGGGGAGCAAACGTGCCAAGGAGGTGCCCCTTCCTCATACGTCATCCCAAATGTCCTCACAGACAAGCTCAAGGCAAATGCATCATCTTCAAGATGATATTTTATAAGGAGAAGCAATTTGATTGGCCTCGGTTTTCTAAAAGAGGTCGTTTATCTTTTCCCTGAGAACCTGTGCCTTTCTGCTGTCTGGGCCGCTTCATCTCACCAGACACACGGACGTTGGAGTCATTATCTCGAGAACGGCTTCTGCTCATTGTGGTTGATTTGACCATGACTGTGATTCCAGAAACCAGACACCGAAGAGGCTATTAGCCTACTTATGAGAAACACACCCTGACAGGGGTGGTTGTCAGACTTGACTCTCGGACTGAAACACCCAGGGGGGCTGTGAACATCCAGGTTTTGATTCCATGGGTCCGGATGTTTGCCTTGGTCCTGATGGTCTGTATCTGGGACCAGTTCCCAGGGGTCCTGATGCCATGGCCCCAGGACCGCCTTTGGAAGCCACTGCCTTCGAAGGTCTTGGGACTCTCCTTTAACCCCTGTGATCGTGGTATAGAAGGAGCTAGTGAGTGGGTTCCTTGTCCTCACCAAACACTGAAAACACATTCTACTGAGCTGGCCAAGTTTACTGAACAGCTGTCTTTGGTGATCCGGCTGCGTGCCCACGAACACGGCCTCGGAGCACCTAGACCTACAGATGAGAGCTTACGTCTGTCCCGTGTCCAGCTGAGACAATGAGAAGCCCCAGGGTTCAGGGCTGTTTTCCATTGGAAACCCGAGTGCATCCTTGGAAGGACTAACTGAAAGCCTCCTCTGTGTTTTTCTGAAGGAAGGGAAATAAGGTGGAGGAAACGGAGTCCGTCTGGGTTATGAGGCTCTGCAGAGTGCCTGTCTGCTGGAGGTTAGAAGGGAGTCAACGGAGAGAGGCAGGGATCCAGGGGAAATAAAAACCCTGCCCTGCAAGTTCTCTTTGAGAGTTGGCTTTACCCAGAGGGGCTCATCACGTAAACTCTGGTGATATTACGGAAATGTTCTCTCCTTTATGCAAAGGGACATCCTGACTTGGGAATTAAAGTTTGCTGCTTACGGGAGGATGTGTGATTCAATACTTCCCTTTGAACGCTTGGGTAAATAAGAAGATTTCTCTGGGGGCGCCTGGGTGGCTCAGTCAGTTAAGCGTCCGACTTCGGCTCAGGTCATGATCTCGCGGTTTGTGAGTTTGAGCCCCGCGTCAGGCTCTGTGCTGACAGCTCGGAGCCTGCAACTGCTTTGGATTCTGTGTCTCCCTCTCTCTCTCTCTCTCTTCCCGTTCCCTGCTTATGCTCTGTCTCTCTCTGTCTCAAAAATAAAGAAACACTAAAAAAATATTTCTCTGTAGGACACACTGGGGTGTAGACCTCAAGGATGAAAAAACATGGTGTGCACTTGTTTGCAAGCCCCAAAGTCTTTCCGTTGGCTGTTCCGGGAAGGTCATCATGCCCCAGAACTGTCCCCGACTCCCCTCGAGAGTTGTATCTAGAACAATTATCTCAGATTTGGGGGGTCCCCATCAGGGTGGGGTGAATCCCAAAGCCAGGAGGGTGGGTGCTAAGGAAAGAAGGTTGGAGAGGTTGCACAGAAGTCTAAAGAAAAAGATGCTTTTTCTTAAATTTTTAAAAACTGTTTATTTGTTTTTGAGAGAAAGAGGGAGACAGAGCACGAGTTGGCGAGGGGCAGAGAGAGAGGGAGACACAGAATCCGAAGCAGCTCCAGGCTCTGAGCTAGCTGTCAGCGCAGAGCCCCAGGCGGGACTGGAACTCATGGACCGTGAGATCATGACCTGAGCTGAAGGCGGACGCGGAACTGACTGAGCCGCCCAGCCGCCCCCGAGATGTTTTTTGGAGAAAGGTGTTGTTGCAGGTGCAAGGGAATGATGCTACCAGAAAGGGCACATCCTGGTGAGCATGTTTTCCCTGCTTCGGGGAAGAAACACCTTCTGGAGCTGTGAGCCAGTCCTCACAAGAGCTCACGACTGCAAAGTCCGTTGTCAAGTCAAGCCTCTCACTCTCCTGCATGCTGTGAGCTGCTCTGAAGCGACGGGTATGAAATTCTCCGGAGGGGGCTGGTGGGGAAAGCGTCGCTTCCTACCCAGGTCCCTGACGCTAAATTAGAAGCAAAGAGCAAGAACCTGGAGACGGAAACACCAGTCTGTTGGTCCTCGTGTCTCGTGTTGGCTTTTCCCTTGGGGGCTCGGCCGTGTAGACTACGGTGACGGGAAGGAAATGGTTGTCTTCTCAAACGAGGCGGGTGAGGAAGACACAGGATGGTGGGGAGCCGTGTGTAGGAGCAGGGAACGAGGGGACCTCGCAGGAAGGGGCAAAGGTAGACTCCCGGGGCCGACTCAGCTGTGCTCTCCATGCAGGGCGCCATTTTGGGAGGCTCCACTGGTGTAGACTCAGGGCAGCGTCAGTGCCAACCCAGTTGTGGGTGTGAAAGAAAAGAGTTCTGCATCAGGACGCATTGTCTCTGGGGAGGAGACTGGCGCTGAGTTAGTCGGGGAATAAAATCGTCTGGTATTGGGACCTGAAACGCGTCTCTCCATCCCAAACCCATTGCCTGGTCTCTACTTTTCTTTTTTGCTCTTATGTCGGTGGTTTGTTTTGTTGTGACAATGGGCTTCCATACCCACTAGGAAGAACGTTGGGGTGATGCTTTACGGGAGGGAGGGGAAGAAAACCATTTTCTGCCCCTACCAGGAATAACGCTTCTCCGTGAGTCCAAAGACGTGTTCCTGTTAAATATTTACGAATACAATGTTGTGATGTTGGAAACAGAAGCCCACTCCCGAGGACGCGTATTTATAGATGAGGCTATTTTGTCTTTGTGTGATGGAGTAGTTAGTTCTATAATTTGATTTAATATTTTATTTGCAAGTTCAAAAAACTCCATGTAATTGCTCTTGCCTATGGCTTTTGGATTATTGAAAATGCTATAAAGTTGAGTGTGTCTCAAGTGACCATTTCTCTAGACTCCTTGAGAAACATCTTTTTTTTTTTTTTTCAATATTCAGAGCAAAGCAGTTGGCTTCTTCACATACTACAATTTTCAGGTTTATTGGGTACTGGACTAGTTTCCTAGGACAGTGACACCAAATGAACATACATTCGGATGGTTTAAAACAACCATTACCAAGAAATATTCTCTCAGAGGCCTGGAGGCCAGAAGTCTGGGATGAAGGTGTCACAGGACCATGTTGCCAACAGAGGGTCCTTCTACCCTCTTCCTGCTTCTGGGGGTCGTGTTTGGCTGTGCACATACCACTCTGATGTCTGTGTGCACAGGGACTTTGCTCTGTGTGAATGTCCCTCTCTTTCTACAAGGGCACGGCTGATGGGGTCTAGAAGTCCGTCTTCTCCAGCATGATCTCCCTGTAATTTGAGGACCTCTCCAAAGACCCTGTTTCTTTTTGTTTTGTAAGTTTTTAAATGTTTATTTTTTATTTAAAAATTTGTAATGTTTTATTTTTGTTTTTGAGAGAGAGAGAGAGAGAGAGAGAGAGAGAGCAGGGGAGGGTCAGAGAGAGAGGGAGACATAGAATCGGAAGCAGCTCCAGGGTCTGAATTGTTAGCACAGAGCCTGACGGGAGGCTCGAACTGTGAGATCATGACCTGAGCCGAATTTGGACGGTCAACCAACTGAGCCACCCAGGCGCCCCAATGTTTATTTATTTTAGAGGGACAGACAGTGTGTAATCAGGGGAGGGTCAGAGAGAGAGGGAGACACAGAATCCAAAGCAGCTCCAGGCTCCGAGCTGTCAGCACAGAGCCTGGCACGGCACTCGAACTCAGGAACGGTGAGATCATGACCTGAGCCAAAGTCTGATGCTCAATCAACTGAGCCACCAGGCACCCAATGACCCTATTTCTCAATGGTTCTAATTCATAATTGAAAGAGAGTAAGCCTTAGATGTATATTTTGGGGTAGTCCAATTTGACCCACAACGGGTTGAATTTCCTATTTTCTACTTCCTTTTATGAAGTTATGTTGAGATCCCAGCATATCAATTATTCAGCCTGGACACATTCAGTGTACAGCGGTTCCCCCTTATCTGTGGTTCTGTGTTCTGTGGTTTCAGTTACCCACGGTCGTCCGTGGTCTAGGAGTCAGATGATCCTCTGACGGATCATGAGAGGGTCAGTGGTCGGCCAACCCCAAGTCACAACACCTACGTCATTCATCTCCTCACCAGAGGGGCATCCAGCCAACTCACATCTTCCCAAGAAGGCTGAGTACAGGACAAGAAGATATTTTGAGCGAGAGAGAGAGACAGAAAGAGAGAGACCACATGTGTATATACACCGTTTATGGCAGTGTAATTATTGTACTTTACCATTAACTGTTGTTGGTAATCTCTTACTGAGTCTAGTTTATAAACTTGTCTTTATCATAAATATGTGTGTATGAAGACATAGTCTATATAGCGTTTGGTAATATCTGTGGTTTGAGGCATTTCCTGGGGCGTCTTGGAATGTCTTCCCCACAGATACATCGGGGAGACTCCTGTATGATGAATGATCCTACCAGGACGGGGCCACGGAATGAACAGAGACCCCCTCTGCACTTGAAAACAAAGACCTACTCACTTGTACGTGAGTTCTTCTATTAAGAAGTAATTGGACTGACGGGGCGCCTGGCTGGGTCAGTCCGCTGGTCGTCCAAGTCTTGATGTCACCTGTGGTTGTGATCTGGTGTTTCACAGGTTTGAGGCCCACCTTGGGCTCCGTGCCAACAGCGTGTTGTCTGCTTAACATTGTGCATGTCCCTCTCGGTCCCTCCCCTGCTTGCTCTCTCTCTTTCTCTCTCAAAGGAAATACATAAACCCAAAAAAAGGAATTGGACTAAATCAAGTATGGAAGGTGCAGATATAATGTAGCGGACGCAGACTCCTAGGAATGGAGGGAGAAAATGATTGATGCAAACCAAAGAATGGGCGGTTTTTAGGAGGTGAGAGTGTATTTTGGTAGGATCAATGGAGAGCCGTGCGAGGAATCGTGGAAGAAACGCACGTATGCGGTGAGGGGGCCAGAGGGCTGGGAAGAGACGGGGACGTGGTGATCGGAAGCAGTGGGTGAATCCATACACACGAACCTCAAAGCTCGTGCACTGCCCTGTAAAGGGATCGTACAGAAATGATATCCACACAAGGGGCGTTAAAATATCAAGGAAAGGAGCTCAGAACGTCTACAATGGCTGGAACAGCTTGGGGAGGATGTCGATGGAAGCTGTCCGGAGATTCTTAGCACGCCAACGGTCCATCGATCCCTTCCATCACAGGGTGGACGGGTCTTTGGAGAAATTCCTGGAATTTGAGCGTGTGCCTGGACCATCCAATTCTTGCGTTGACGGGATCAATGAGGAGGGAGGAAACCGCCAGGTCCTTTGGACGGTAGAGCATGTTTTCGTTTCTCTACGCCCACAGTGAGCGTGAGGGTAGCTGGGGGGTTCTCGGGAAGGTCACATGGATGCTTCCTGGGGCCCCAACTTGCCCCGTCTGGGAAGAGGAGCCCTACGATTCCCCACGCATTTCCCAGCAGCGCAGCACCCATAAAAGTCAATAAAGTGCTCTTGTGAAGACAGAGCTCTTATCTCATATCCATTTCCTTTTCAAAGACCGTTCCCATCCCGACAATCTTTCCCCGGCATTGAGGGTGGCTGGACTCGGCGAAATGGATGGAAGGTGATTTCTTTTGACGGGCACTTTCCTTCTCGATGGAGGGGAAATTTAATTTCGGACGTCAGCGGAGTGCATCTGTGGAATTGCGGAGACAGAGCCGTCTGTACAATTATGCGTCCTAAGTAAGGACGGATGTCCGTCTCTCCCTGTTGCGTTGAAAAACACAGTGGCGTTCCTGGGCTCAGAAAGTGCACCTTGGAGACGCATTTTCAACAAAAATTTAGACTCTCTATCTGTTGGATTCCCGACCGAGATGAATTATGATTGTTCCTCAAATCTGCTTTCTCTGTCCTTTAAACGTTCAACACAGGGGTCCAGAGATGGGGATCTCCATTTCTCCAACTCAGGCATAAAGCGAAGCGTCTGACTTTGGCTCAGGTCACGATCTTTCAGTTTGTGGGTTCGAGCCCCACGTCGGGCTCTGTGCTGACCCCTCAGAGCCTGGAGCTGCTTCGGATTCTGTGTCTCCCTCTCTCTCTGTCCCTCCCTGACTCCTACTCTGTCTCTCAAAAATAAATAAACATTATTTTTTAAAAAGAGTAGATTGACCTGAATGTAAAATAAAATGCAGCAAACTTCACCCAGGGAGAGGTTTCGAGTCCTGGCACTTGAGTGAGGTTGCGTGTCTTTGAGTTCTCAGGAGAGACGCCAGGGAGAGAGAGCAGGGCTCATGTTTGACATAGAATGAGCTTGGAACTAGAGGGGAGGGGGCTGGGAACGCAGGGGCAGACGCGGATCAACAAGGCTGCTGTCTGTGAGCTCAGTCTACCTGCCGTCGTACGGCCGTGACAGTGGAGAGGACTGAGCTCACAGCGGCCAAAAGTCCTGTGACGGGGGGGGGGGGCGCTCCTCCCCGGACCGCCGGGTCACTCCAGGAAGAGATGAGGTTGACGTCAGATGCTGGAAGAGCTTTGAGACAGACAGACAGACAGACAGAACTTCATTGTTTGTGTTTTTTAAACTGTGCGTTTATTTATTTTCAGAGACCCAAAGACAGAGAGCAAGCAGGTGGTGGGCAGAGACAGAGGCACAGAGAGAGAATCCCAGGCAGGATCCGCGCTGTCAGCACAGAGAATGACACCGACCTTCAACCCATGGACGGTGAGATCAAGATGTAAGTCAAAATGAGAGTCAGACGCTTGACCGACTGAGCCACTCAGGGCCATTATTATTATTATTATTATTATTATTATTATTATTATTATTTGACAGAGACCGAGGGCAAGCTGTGGAGGAGCAGAGACAAACAGGAGACAGAGCATCCCACCCAGGCTCTGAGCTGCCAGCACAGAGTCCGACATGGGGCTCAAACTCACAAACCATTAGATCAAGACATGAGCTGAAATCAAGAGTCATATGCTTAACCGACGGAGCCCCCCGGCGCCCGGGCCACCTGTTATTTTAATTCTCTCCTTCTCCCAGGAAGAAGAGTTCCAAAACAGTCATTTACTCATGTTTCATCTACTGAGCGCCAGTGTTGCCAGCCCGGGTGAGGGCTGTGCGTGCAGTCGTTGAAAACAGACACAGATGCCGGCTTTGGTTTTGCACTCTGATGCGTCTGCGGAGTCTGGACGCTGCGGCTGGCATCTCCCGATCTCCATCAGCCTCAGGGGCAGATCCAGTCCGTGTTCAAACTGAGGATGACTTTGCTGAGTTGTGACCCTCCCCAGCATGGTTTGGAGTGTGGTGGTTCATGGAGGTGCCTTACGGTTTTTTTCCTGTTGTTAGTTTGCTCGGGGGTATTTGAAAAGGCTCGGCCTCGGGCATCGGTTGGTTGATCAATAGCCAGTGAGGACTGGGTCACGGGTGTGCTTGTGCTAGACCCATTCTACGATGGTCTGCAACACGCTCACCCCTTGGTGCAGACCCCCTGTGTCCCCACCTTGGTTCACACACCCTGGATCCCTACCTTCTTGTGAATTAGGGGAGGGACTGTAAACAGAAGGGAGGCCAGGCTTGCGGTCAGCTCACACTGTCTGGGGAAGCTGAAAAGGCGTTGCAGGTACAACCACAGCTTTGGAATCAGGGGACTTTCTGTTGCTAAAGAGAGAGGAATATGCTGGGTGGGCCTGACCTAATCAGGTGAAGCATTTGGCAGACCATGTACAGGTCGACAATGGGAGAAGTCAGAGAGACCTGAGGCAACAGAGACATTCTCTCTGTCTCTCTTGTTGTTGTTGTTTTTTTTTTGTCCTTGAAGGAAGAAATTGTCTGGTGGGGAAGAGGGCCACATGGAAGGGAATGCCAGGTAGCCATCTTTGCATCAGCCTTAAACCAGAGAGGACGGAGTCGTGCCGACATGTGGTGTGCTGGGGAGAGGATCCTGAGCTTTAGAGGAGGGTGAAGGTCTGGCCAATACCTTGATTTCCTCCCTGTGGGACCCAGAGCAGAGGACCCAGTCACATTGCCCCTGGGACCTGCAGGATAGTAAATGAGTGTGAGGTTTTGTTACGCAGTCATAGCTAACAAATACGCTGCTCTTTTCTGCTGGAAATGAACCAGCAGTAGTACGTTTCTAGAACACTGTCCGTGGCTAGAAAAAGCCCGGGCTGCCCTCTCTGCTCCCCTGAAATAATTCCTCCTGTCTGTCTTACAACAGTTACTCAATGCCAAGTATCCTGGTGTTCGGGATAATGCTACAGCACAATGCTAGTTCAGCAAATCCGAATCTCACTTAGAAAATGATCGAACAGGGCGCTTGGGGGGGGGCGGCTCAGTGGGTTAAGCATCTGACTTCAGCTCAGGTCATCATCTCACGGTTCGTGGGTTCGAGCCCCGCGTCGGGCTCTGTGCTGACAGCTTAGAGCCTGGAGCTGCTTCGGATTCTGTGTGTCCCTGTCTCATTCTGTCCCTTGGCCACTCATCCTCTGTCTCTGTGTCTCTCAAAAATAAAGAACTCTTCCCTTTTATTCTTGAAATCGCTAAGCCCTTGCCCGATCTCTCCCCGAATCTGCTCTGTGGTCAGCAGCACTGACTTTAGGTTTACCGTGATCTACGGGAGTAGACCTGACCCCGGAAATGGCCGACTGGAAAGGAATTTCCAACGGGTTTCCCATTTTCCTCTTGCGTTGTGTTCAAGCAGGCACACGTACATGACGTTCATTTTTTTTCTCCAAGGTGATGTTTCAGAGAAGCCCGGGACCAGTAGCAAAGGGCATGTGAGGGATCCTGATGCATCATTTTCAGGAACACGCGTACGCATCCCGAGTTTGCCTGTGGGTCCTGTTTGCTGCGGTGTGTGTAGAAGACAGACATTCACCTGCTGAGCTTCTCCATGAATCCAGAGTTCCTTCTCATGCATCTGGTCCCCAGCCATGCACCGCGGGTCTGTTTCCATCATTTTCTGATCTAGTTTGCATCATTCTGGTGCCTCAGTTCCAGAAGCATCCCTTCCCTTAGCTGCGCAGCCCTGACGTCATGGCTGCTCTTATTCTGGAAGCTGAGCCGTCCCGGAGGTCCCCAGGCCCCCCCGGGATGTGCGCCGCAGCTCTCTGCAACAATCCACGTGAATGAGGAGCCTGAGACTCCATTCTGACCGACGGCCGGTGTGTTTCCCATCCACCATTTCCGGTGGTGGAGCCTGAAGAAGGGTGTAGACGTGCTTCCCCACCGGATGGTGCCTCCATCACTACCCTGAGCTTTGTTGTTGTGTAAGCGGTTTGGGGCTGGCTCCTGGGCTTTTCCGCTGAAGGTCCATCGGGTAACTCCGAACACACATGGGGGCAGGCCCTGAGATGCACACGGAGTCCCCTAGGCGCCCACGGGGAAAGTCTGCCCCACCCGAGCTGATTCTGCGTCTTTGTATCAACGCTTCTGGGCTGAGGAGCAGGGATGACCATCTCTGACCTCCTCGGAGCTGATCGACCTTCAGGACGCAGAGCGAGAGCCTGGCAATGCCTGTCGGGCAGGATCTGCCTCTTCTGCACCCAGGACGGAACCTGGTACGAACGGATTTGGGGAGCACTGCTCAGACACACAGAACACAACCGGCCCCGAAGACACCTTGGTCCTGCTTCGACGGGCACGTGCACCTGCTTCCAAAGCCAAGGGGAAACGCCGCCGTGGGATCTGGGAAAACGCAGATCCCTTCTGGTGGCTGTTTCCACCTGCATCACGGAACTTGGGGCAGAGCATTGCAGGCCTTCTGGTTTGTGCCTCTGCTTCTTGAAAGAGGTGCCCTGCTTTGCACCTGGGAATTGGGCACACAGTCTTGGAAGTCAAGGTAACCGTCTCCACGGAGAAAGATGTGCCTCAGGCAGGGAGAGAATGCCAAGGGCACAGGCCAAGGGCAGCGTGGGCACCTGTCCAGGGAGGGATGCCCCCGCCTGGTCCACGCCTTGGGGCGCGGCAGCCCAGGACTGACTGCCAACATGGCCCCCGGCTCTGGGCTGGAGAGTGGGGTCTGCGCGGACTCTGGGGGCTCAGCCAGGGGTCTCCTCCTCACCCAGCAGGTGCATCTCAAGGTGCATGGAACTCACAGCACGGAGGCTCACCCCAAAACAAGCCCACAGCCCTGCTTGGACCCAGGATGAGTGCAACCACCCCCTGCCACCCTGTGTGGGGTGGGTGGCGTCCTGGGGCCACCAGAGCTCCAGGGGAGGGCCACACACAGGCCTAGGAACGCCCCAGGTCAGAGTTCATGGGGTCACCGATGTGCAGGGCGACCTCATTATGTGAGGACGCTGTCTTTGCACATCTAAGCACCTGCTACCGGTGTTTCGTGAGTCGAACCTGCTTCAGACACGGGTGGACATGCGCGGGGGGCACAAAGCATCTGTTGCTCTGGATGCGTGTGCCCAGCTGAGGCTGGACATCGGGACCCTGGGCCACCTGTCGGGGCCCTCACCTGATTTTCGCGGCCCCGAAGACCCTGCGGAGCTCCCGGAGCGAGGCCGGACCTGCCATCAACAGAACCAGGCTGCGCGTGGACTCGCCGACGAACATGGGCAGGTGGTGCCCGGCGTCCGCGAATTCAGCATCCGCGGTGACGCAACGAAACGGAACTACCGTAATTACCGCGAATAAGGAGAACTCGCACTCACACTTGGCCACCAACAGCCACTAGGCTTTGGATGTGCACCCAGACCTGAGGGCAGTGATCGGGGGACCCAGTGCATCCTGAGAATGTGTCGCTGGGGGCCCGTTGTCATCGATGCTCCGGCGGCCTGGGCCCTTCACCGTGTTCAGTTGAACAAGACTAAATAGTGAGTTGGTTTCTTCCGCTTGATGTGATTCAGCCGCGTGGGGACAGACTCGCAACCTGGTGGAGGAATGCTTTTAGGGTGTGGTTTAGAAAGAGTCTGAGGCTCACAGGGTTTGCAAAAATAATTTGGGGCTTCCCGTTTGCCCCTCCCTCAACCTTACTAAGTATTGTAGCCTCCCGGCCCGGCAGATGGTCCAAACCAGCAGCCTGACTTGGTTGGAGAATGTGAGCAAAGTTACGTTTGGTTGTTTTCAGTGGGTTTTGTGGGGATGTCTGTGTCTCCTACTGTGGAATTTGATCACGTGTGATAATTGTGTCAACCATCTCCACACTCAGGATCCCGAAAAACACACTCCCTCACCCTACCTTTTATAATCAGACCCTCCCCTTGAGGGAGACCCTGACAAACACTGGATCACTGTCCATTATAATAGTGGTGTCATTTCAAGAGTGCAAAACGGGGCGCCTGGGGGGCCCAGTCGGCTAAGCATCCGACTTCGGTTCAGGTCATGATCTCACGGTTTGTGGGTTCAAGCCCCACGTCAGGCTCTGTGCTGACAGCTTGGAGCCTGGAATCTGCTCTGGATTCTGTGTGTTCATCTCTCCATCTCTCCCTCTGTTAAAAATAAATGGACAATAAAACTTTTTTAATTAGAAAAAAAAGAGTACTAAGCAGAGGGATTTTTTTTAGAGACCGGGTTCTTGAGATTTGATGTTTTCTCCCTGAATATGAGGTCCTTCCATCCAATCAGATTATAACATGCTTCAATAAATTATTCCTTTTTAATGGCTGAGTAGTATTTCAGAGCCATCTTCTCTTTCTTTTTCTAAGTTTTTTTTTTTTTTTTTTGGTCATTTATGCACTTTTGAGAGAGAAACAGAGCATGAGCAGGGGAGGGGCAGAGAGACAGAGACACACACACAGAATCTGAAGCAGGTCTGAGCCGTCAGCATAGAGCCTGACTCGGGACTCGAACACAAATCATGAGATCATGACCTGAGCTGAAGTCAGATCCTCAACCGACTGAGCCATCCAGGCACCCCCATATCTTTTATTTTTTCAAGTTTATTTATTTTGAGAGAAAAATAGAGCAGAAGAGGGGCACAGAGAGAGAGAGAGAGAGAGAGACAGAGAGAGAGAGAGAGAATCCCAAGTAGGCTCTGCACCCCCAGTGCGGAGCCCAACGCAGGGCTCGAACTCACGAACTAGGTCATGACCTGAGCTGAAACCAAGAGCCGGACGCTCAACCGACTGAGCCCCCAGACGCCCCAAACTGCATGTTATCGAGAAGGGAGCACTGATGGGAACCACATGAGGCTCCCAGGACTGCAAACCCCAGGCTACTTTACTAGCGGTCGACCTGGACTTTGGTCCTGGGGTATCCCCGGCCCCCCAGCTGGAAGGAGACACCATCCCTCATCAGCTTTCCCAAGAGCCTCTTTTTGGGGGACACTGACGTGGTTTTGGAAACCAGGCCGGTTTTGGACCCATCTGCCTCCCTCCTACCCTGGTCCATCCCATTCACTATGTTGGAGCTGGAGACACAGCCTTAGCCTTGCAAACATGAAAGGGGGAGGAGCTCTCCAGAGAGGAGGGGCCCCCAGGCACCTGCATATTAGCTGGTGTCCTCATACGGGACGTTCTTTCTGGGTGTCTGTCTGCAGCGGGGTCCCCGGGACCCATGATGATAACTTGCTCTATACTGTGTTTGGGGCTGAAAGGTTCCTCTTGGTTTATTGCATTTGGGCGGATTCACATTTACAGGTTTCTTCTTTGTGCATCCAAAAAAAAAAAAAAATCAGCAGTGATAACGGTATGCTATGGAGTTGAAATTTGTTAGGCGAATAGAATTTCCATGCTCTGTTCAAAAAAAGCAGAAAGAGACATTTGTTAGAGTTTTATTTATCAATTATATCTTAATGCAGTTGGAAGAAAGGTTTGGCATATTACCACAAGCCAAAGGCCAGTGACTAAAGAATCCATATGTTAGAAGAAGAAGAAGTTGAAGCAGGATGTCTGTTCCCCAATAAGCAATTTTTTTAAAGATTTGAGGCATTTGAAAGGATCTAAAAATGCTGATTGGAAGAGGCACATGCACCCCAGTGTTTATAAGAATGCTGTAGACATCAGCCAAAGTATGGAAAGAGCCCAAATGGCCATCGACAGATGAGTGCACCCAGAAGATGTGGTTTATCATAGAATGGGGTGCTTGGCAAAAACAAAGAAGGAAATTCTGCCATTTGCAACCACGCGGATGGAACTGGAGGGTGTCATGCTAAGCAGAACAAGTCAGTGAGAGAAAGAGAAACATCGAATGAGGAGCTGGGTTTTGAAAAGACGCCTGGGTGGCTCAGTCGGTTGAGCCTCTGAGTTTGGCTCAGGTCATGATCTCACGTTCGTGGGTTCGAGCCCTGCGTCGCCCTCTGTGCTGACAGCTAGCTCAGAGCCTGGAGCCTGCTTCCGGTTCTGTGTCTCCTGTCTCTGCCCCTCTCCCTCTCATGCTCTGTCTCTCTCTATCAAAAATAAAATAAAACATTAAAAAAAGTAAAAAAATAAAAAGAAAAGAAAAGACGCAGATGAAGAAGGAGGAGGGAAGCAGGACGGGACGGCCTTGTCCTGGGTAACGGTCTGTGGCCCTGAACGTGGGCTTCATGGGCGAAGGATTTGTGTGCACATCGATGGCAGGTGACATTGCCCTTTGGTGAGCCAGGAGTTGTCCCCTCGCACGGGCCACTTGCCCAGGGCAGATGTGCGGCCCTGGGAACCGGGCTGGGTGCTCAGTTGTGTCCTGAGCCAGTGGAGCCGGGCAGGTGCGGGAGGGCGGGTCCCCGTGTGTGTGTGTGTGTGTGTGTGTGTGTGTGTGTGTGTGTGTGTGTGTCTCGCTTCCCGGTGGCCGGGGTCCTGTCAGGTTTTTCCGGGCACATCTGGACGCACGGGACATCCACTCCAGCCAGAGTGCCCGTTTCTGTCCAGCCGCGGTTGTGCGTGTGCATGTGCGCGTGCAAAGCCCGGCGGACAGAGATTCAGGAGGTTTTCTGACTGAGGCTGAATGGAGGTCACGGCGGCCCCAGGCTGAGAGCGGAGACAGGAGGAGGAGGAGGGCCTGGCTGCTCCGGGTCCCCGGGGAGCCATGCGCACAAAGCGGGCGCGCCCAGGGGGGAATCTGATCTCCCCGAACCTTCCCGCGGGGGTCCCGGAGGGGCCGGGGTTTTGGGAGAGGGCAGACCTCTGCGCACCCTTTTCAAGAGCCCCGTTTGAAGCCCCGCCGCCCAGGTGCCGTCTGTGCCGCAGACAGAGGGCCGGTTGTTCCGAGCAGACCGGTGCGTCCCCGCGCCCGCGCCGGGGCTCTGAAGGGAACAGATTCCCGGGTGGCAGGGCCGCCCGCTGCCCCCTGCGCGCCCCGCCCTGAGACGCTGAGAACTGAGCCAAGGCCGCCAAGGTTTGATTTCAGGGCCGTCGTCTGGGGAAGGAGCAGGGGCACCGTTCGGGGAAGGTCGGAGGCAAGCCCGTGGGCTTTCTGGGCGCAGCGGGACGCACACCAGGTCCCGGACTTGATGCTCCGTCCTGGTCCCCGCTGCCCCCTCTGCGCTCTGGACTCAGGGTCCCCGCTGCCCCCTCTGCGTCCTGGACTCAGGGTCCTCACTGCCCCCTCCGCGCTCTGGACTCAGGGTCCCCGCCGCCCCCTCCGCGCCCTGGACTCAGGGGTCTCCGGTGCCCCTTCCGCTCCCTGGACTCAGGGGTCCCCGCCGCCCCCTCTGCGTCCTGGACTCAGGGTCCTCACTGCCCCCTGTGCGCCCTGGACTCAGGGTCCCCGCTGCCCCTCCACGCCCTGGACTTAGGGTCCCCTCTGCCCCTCCACGCCCTGGACTCAGGGTCCCCGCCGCCCTGGTCCCGACTCCAGTGCTCCCCGCGCACCCCATCTGGCTGGCGGGAGGAGGAGGCAAGGAGCCCGGGGGGGCCACTGCAGCTGGGCAGGTGAGGACGCGTCGGTGGCCGCCCTGAGCGCAGGGTCTCGGGTCTCAGGGTCTCACAGTGGAGATGACACGGAGCCCGTGCTGGACCCCGCGGGCCGGCACATGGCTCCTGTTTGCTGCTGGCCCTTGACCCAGATGAGGGGAAGCGCCCCCCAAAGGGCCAGGGGTGGATCGCGGAGCCGGAGACCCAACAGCAGCTCCCCGTTACCTGCTGTCAGCGCCGCAGGACAGGCTCTCCCCGGCCTCTCCTCCCCCTGGGATCCTGTGCCCTCGGAGGAGGACTCCTGTCCCCTGTCTGAGACCCGGCGTTCCGGGTTTCCGTGTCTATTGGGATAACAGGCACATAGCACACGATTTACAGCGTGAGTCACAATCTAGCGGCGTTTAGTGGGTTCACAAGGCTGGGCAAGCATCCGTACTGCGCATATTATTATAATTCTTTTTAATTTTTTAAACAACGCAATCGTTTTTTTAATGGTTTATTTATTTTTTAGAGAGAGAGAGAGAGAGGGAGGGCAAGAGTGAGCAGGGAGAGGCAGAGACAGAGACAGAGGGAGACACAGAATCCGAAGCAGCTCCAGGCTCCGAGCTGTCAGCACAGAGCCCGATGTGGGGCTTGAACCCACCAACCGTGAGGTCATGAGCTGAGCCAAGGTGGGACACCTCAACGGGCTGAGCCCCCCAGGCGCCCCAGGAGCTGGGCTGTCAGGTTTCAAAGCCCCCCAGGTGCAGACAGGTCTACTCTGCAAGGCTGGTGTTTACTGTGCGCTCAGGCTCCCTAAGCTGTGCCCGCGGGATTATGGAGGAAAATCACAGCTGTTTCTCCTCCCCCAGCAGAGAGCCGTGTCCGTGTCCCCAGGAGAGATGCTCTCCATGGAGGGTTAATTATTACACCTGCCCTTGAGGCACCAGCAGCCCTCTGGGCCTCTCTGCGCCCCCGAGTTTGACCCGGGGTGACCCGGGGCTGCCCTGTACCAGCTCCCGTGACCTCACACTGGCCTTTCCACCAGGAGGTTTTCAGCACCGTCTCTGCACCACCACACTCGCTCACGGTCAAGCAGAGGGAAGCTTGATGCAGTGTTAGTTCATGCTGTGTTGGAGGTGCAATCCAGGAGGGCTTCCGGGGAGAGGCAGGGGCCGTGTGGACTGCGATGGGAGCTGGCCGTGGCCGCCTGGAAATCAGCGGTCCGTCTCCGTGTGTGTGTGTGTGTGTGTGTGTGTGTGGATTGTGGTGAGATGTGCACTCAACATTGTCACAATTTCCTGCGGCCGCTGTGTCTGAGCGTCCCCTTCTGTGACATCAGGCAGATTCGCACTCTGTGCAGCCGTGCCCACCGCCCAGCTCCGGAGCCTTCCGTCTTCCCAAACTGAAGGTCTGTCCCCAGGAAACATGGATCGCCCACCTCAGCCCCTGGCCCCATAAATGTACCCCAGCCCCGCCCCCGCCAGGGGCCTCCTAGGATTTTGTGTCCTTTTCTGCATTTTGCACGCACACAGTAGGCATTTAACAAGGTGCTGGGTTTTCTTCCACCTTCACAGGTGTGTGTGTGTGTGTCCATGGTTGGCAAATATATTTCCAACCTGCTCTGATGAGTTGAGTGGGAACTTGGTGCCCGGAGTCATGCCTGTCATGGGTCCGGACAGTAGGTGACAGACGGCGGGTGTTTCCAGAAGCCGGTGAACCAGTAGGGAGACGGGAGAGCCCTTTCCTGAGTAGCTCTGGGCACAGATGTCCTCACAACCCTGACAACCGTGTTTTCCCATCATGCTTTTTGTGAGTGAGCTGTAGGAGGGGCGGGAATTGGGATTTGCTGACCCCCATGCCTATCTCACAGGGCACTTTCTAGGTTCTCTCTGTTCCTTCGCCACAAAGCCTGGGAATGTCGTGAGCGTGCAGAGCTGGAGTGGAGAACCTTCCGGAAGATCTCACCCCTGCTCTGGGATTCGTGACCTACCTACTGTGAGACCAGCCTTGTTCTCATAGGACAGAAAGCACCCCCGCTGGTAAGCATTTGCAATAGCATGTCCAGTGCGGATAACTTCTCAGATGCCTTTGATAGAGCGCAGTCTCGGATCTGGGCTCCAGACCCTGAGTCCCGGCTGCCGGGAGGTCTGTCTTGGACAAGAACATAGCAAAGTCGATGCGTAAGGTGTGGTGCAGCCACCAGAAGTGAGAAGAGAGACACAAATCTCTTAGAAGAAAAATATAGACTCTGTTATTGACAATACTTACTTTTACAGCGTTAACAATGGTTATAATGTATATACTTATATTTACATACTATATGTCTACTTTTATATGTGTATATACGATAATATATAGTAAATCAACCAACGGTACCGATCCAATCGGTTCAGAATCCATAAGTCATGCCCGAGCGTCGGGTTCACAAGGAAGGCGGGCTTGTCCACCATGATTCACCCGCACAAGGTGAAACTTTACATTTTGCACAGTCAGCTGGTTTATTAACGCTAATCATGCTCGAAACACAAAACCCCCTTAATCAGGTATATCTCCAGCCCAGAAAGCCCAGAAAACGGAAAACTCCAAGAAACCAAATGAAAAAGAAACCCCCAGAAAGCGAAATTCCTTGTGACACATAAAAGGACTTTATTTTGGGGAAGAAGGGGAACGTTTGTGCCAAGTCATGTCTGTGTCGGAGACTCTGGCGCTGAACTGACCTGGTTTAGACCCAGTCTGTGCTGGCTCGTGAGTAGCACGGACAAGTCGGGAGGAAATCAGGCGGTTGTCGCTGGGGCTGCTGGCGGAGCTCACGGGGATGATGAGGCCGGTGGAGACCGTGTCTGTGCGTGGCGCACAGTCCCCATCCCAGCTCTGGGACCCCCGTGTGTAGACAGCGTCCCAGGGCGTTCCCCCCACGCACATGTGGCTACAGCGTACGGGGGGCGTGGCCTCTATTTTCTGTGTTTGATGTCACAACTCTTCAAGTTCGTCTACACCCGCAAAAACACCTCATCATTAGACCTCAAATGTTGGACTCATTCCGCTTCTCCGAGGGAACAGTGAGAGTTTTCATGGAGGGAGATGTCACCAGGGAACAGGAAAATAAATAAAACCCTTGATCGGCTGTCTTGGCAGCGTCTACTGAATCCAGAGTGGGTTTCATATTATTAGTAAATGTAGAAATTACTAGTGAATGTAGACACACATTTATTAATTCTCCAAGTCTGTCCCTTATGCTAATGATTCACTTTACGTCTCAATTTGACAGGGTCACGAGGTGCCCAAATGATTGGTCACACATTATTCTGGTTGCTTCTGTGAGACTGTTTTCGGATGAGATTAACACTTAAGTTGATACACTGAGTAGAATTCCCTCCGTACGGTGGGTGGGCCTCATATAATCAGTTGCAGGACTGGATAAAACAAGTAAATAAGTAAGTAAAAGCTCTACATGAGTTTGCTCTCTCTATGGATTCCTCTGATGTCTTTCCATACACTGAATTTGGGAGAAATGTGTGCATCCACCCATAAATACGGATGCACTACATTGGGTCCTGAAATTCATTTTAAATATGCAGGTAGAACTCTATACCTTCGTGTAAAGTTCTGACCGTTTCTTAAAGTCTCTTTGTTATTTTAATACATTGTACATTGTATTGTATTGTGTCTCTATATATACAACCACTTGTATTATAGAACTATATTTTAACTATCTGTGTTATTTATTATAGTAGCTAATTGTAACTATGCTGTATTAACTAGAAAATTTAAGGCTATTGTTACCACAATTTCAAAAGATGCAAAGCTACATCATTAATTCACTAGAAGATTTCATTCATTTTAAAACCTGAAACTGGACACTACCATATTTTCCTGTGGAATTCAAAGAGAAAAAAAAAAAAGACACCACATTCTGCAAAATACTGCAAGCACAGCTCATTATTTAATGTTACGCATCCCAAGAATTTCTGTTTCTCCTTCTGCTTCTATATTTCTCTAAAATTTGATGTAATCCAGCCTTGTTCCTACAGGGAGACAGGAAGAGAAGCAAATCCTATCCCTGCAACCAGAATTCAAGAATGACCTCATTTAAATCATGAACACCCGAAGGCCAGATTCTCTCAACAAGGGTTGGCGGACAGGGTGGCTGCTATGCTAGCACAATCCTCCTGTCCGAAGACAATACCTTGCTTTTTGTATCCATGGTTCTCAAGAAGCATCCTTTCCTTTTAATTTTTTTTTGAAAGTTTATTTTTTATTTTCAGAGGGGGGAGGAGCAGGCGAGAGAGAGGGAGAGAGAGAGAGAGCATCCCAAGCAAGCTCTACCCTGTCAGCACGGAGCCTGACCCACGGTTTGATCCCACAACTTTGGGACCATGACCTGAGACGAAATCAAGACTAGGATGGTCAACCGACTGAGTCATCAGCAGCCCTGCCTTTTAATCTTTAATTGTGCTAAAGTAGACATCAGTAAAATTTACCGCCTTGAGTCCTTTTCATTGTAGAGGTCAGTAGTGTTAAGAAGATTCACACTGAGGGCGCCTGGGGGGCTCAGTCCGTTGAGCATCCGACTTCAGCTCAGGTCATGATCTCGTGGTTCATGGGTTCGAGCCCCATGTCGGGCTCTGTGCTGACAGCTCAGAGCCTGGAGCCTGCTTTGGGTTCTGTGTCTCCCTCTCTTT
The DNA here is from genome assembly GCA_004023785.1 of Mungos mungo. Taxonomy (NCBI): domain Eukaryota; kingdom Metazoa; phylum Chordata; class Mammalia; order Carnivora; family Herpestidae; genus Mungos; species Mungos mungo. The sequence goes on from PISW01008940.1 coordinate 37,941, forward strand.
CTCTACCCCTCTGTCTCTCCAAAATAAATAAACATTAAAAAAAGTTTAAAGGATATTCACACTGTTGTAAAACCATCCCCACCACCCATCTCCACGATTGTTTCATTTTATCAAAGTGAAACTCTGTCCTCATGAGACACTAACTCCTTACCCCCCTCCCTCAGCCCCTGGTGCCCACCGTCTAATTTCTGTCTCCATGGATGTGATTCCTTTGGGGCCCCCCTGTGAGGGGAATCCTACAAGATTTGACCTTTGGCATCTGCCTGCTGTCACCCAGCATCCTGTCTTCAACGTCCATCCGCCTTGTAGCAGGGGCCAAAAGTCCTTCCTTTTCAACACTGACTGATGTTGCCTTGTGTTCAGGGACCACACCTGGTGCACGCAGTGCCCTCCTGTTTAAAGAAGCCGCAGCAGGAAGTCATGGTAGAAAGTCAGATAGGAACTTCCTGCCGCAGCAGGAAGTCAGGTAGGAGCTTTGGCAGGAAGTCAGGTGGGAACTTTGGCAGGAAGTCAGGTAGGAACTTCCTACCTCGGCAGGAAGTCAGGTAGGAGCTTTGGCAGGAAGTCAGGTAGGAACTTCCTACCTCGGCAGGAAGTCAGGTAGGAGCTTTGGCAGGAAGTCAGGTAGGAGCTTTGGCAGGAAGTCAGGTAGGAACTTTGGCAGGAAGTCAGGTAAGAACTTCCTACCTCGGCAGGAAGTCAGGTAGGAACTTCCTACCTCGGCAGGAAGTCAGGTGGGAAATTTGGCAGGAAGTCAGGTAGGAACTTCCTACCTCGGCAGGAAGTCAGGTGGGAACTTTGGCAGGAAGTCAGATAGGAACTTCCTACCTTGGCAGGAAGTCAGGTAGGAACTTTGGCAGGAAGTCAGGTAGGAGCTTTGGCAGGAAGTCAGGTGGGAACTTCCTACCTCGGTAGGAAGTCAGGTAGGAACTTTGACAGGAAGTCAGGTAGGAATTTTGGCAGGAAGTCAGGTGGGAACTTCCTACCTCAGTAGGAAGTCAGGTAGGAACACTTCCTTTCTCTCTATGGATAAAGACTTGGGCATCTGTGGCTAATCAGGTCCTGGGAAAGAATGTCAACATTCCCCTCTGCTCCTGGGTCAGGAAGACACACCCAAAGGCAGGGAAGCCCTGATGGCCGTCATGAAAGGAATTCAAGATGACATTAGAAAGACAGACACACCCCTCTGAGGTCTTCCTTCTGGTTCCCCCGGCTCTCCCTGGGTCCAGGGTCACAGTGGAAGAGGCTGATGAAGGTTTGGGCTGGGGTCTGCACGCTCCGGCTGAGGGCACCCTGCTCTTGCAGACCCGGAAGAGGGCTCCTAACCGTGCCCCTCCCTCCCCACCCTTTGGGACAGGATGAGGAGACCTCAAATGGCACCCGTGTTTTCTGAGAACACTGGGATCCGAGAATGTCACGTGGATCCTGGACATCCGATCACAGTTGGAAAGAGAGCAGCATTTGTCTGTTTGTTCAGCCACCTGCCTCTTTGATGATAAGGATCTCGGAGGCTCTCTGCCCTCAGAGGTAGAGCAGAGGTGAGTTCTGTCCCTTCTAATCTCTTTGGAACACACCCTTGTCAGAATGCTTACCTCGTTTTGCTGCAGCGATTTGTTTTATAGGTGGTCTGCCCTGTGGAGTCACCCAGGCCATGAGGTGGTCAAACACCAGTGCCCTGGGTGTCACGCATCTTCCGTTCTCAATGCACAGGCCGCGCATCCTGCCTACATTCATCCAATCCTTGCCGAGTGCAGACCTCACGCTTGAATTCCATTGGTTCTCATTCAGCCCATAGGCATTTTCAAGACTCATTGATGCCCTTCTAGGGGGCCCCAAGCCTGCTCCTTACATTCTGGCATCTAACCACACCTGATTCGCAATCATGCCAATAATGGAGAAATTTCCCACCTCCCGCCCCCGTTCAACTCATTACAGTCAATAAAATACACCCAACCAAGCAACCTCCTGGTTTTGAGGCCATTTAAAAGCAGAAGGGTCATGTAGAAATACAACCATCAAATTGTAATATTTTCTCTGGAACGGAGTTCACAGGAGAGGGCATTGGCCCAGTAAAAGGGTGAGTGACCGGGGTGACCTCTCCGGTGCTGGAGACCCCGAGTGGAGAATGGAGTTTAGCTCATCTGGATGGAGAAAGCTGTCTCCTGAAATGCTGTGGAGGCTGGAATGATGCTCTGTCCACCAAATACCCAGGCTCCTCTGCTCTTGGGTTGGCTGGCAGCCAGCACCCCCCTGCCCCCTCCACCTGGGCATCTAGACGGGACCGTACGATGAAGTCTTGTGAACAGAGTGAATCAAGTCATACTCTTCACTTCCAGCCCAGGGAGCGGCAAGACTTGTGTTATGGGGTGAATTGCTTCCCCCCAAAATCCCTATGTTGAAGCCTCACTCCCCGGGACCTCAGAATGAAGTGTATTTGGAGATGCGGGTCTTTAAAGAGGGGATTTAGGTAAACATGAGGTCGTTAGGCTGGGGTCCTTGTAAGAAGAGGAGGTCAGGACACAGACGGGCACAGAGGGACAACCACGTGAGGACACGGGGAGAACACACAGGCTATAGGTGAAGGAGACAGACTCCGGGAGGAATCAGCCTCGGCCCCGCCTGGATCACAGACTTCGGCCTCCAGGCTCATGAGGATTTCAAGGTCTGTGGTGGGAACCACATGGTCCGCGGGGTTTTGCTTTGGTCGCCCTCGAGAACCAATCTCCCTTCTCCTTCCTCCTCCTCTGATTAAATACCGATATCCAGGGGACCGTGGAAAGTGTTGCAGACGTGAAGGCCGAAGCACAAAGACGCAGGTGCCCTGGACCAGCTCTGGAGAGACAGGACCCGCCAACCAGAAACCAACTCTGGCCGTCACACCAGCTTTTGGTTAATACACTGAGACGTGGGGTCCGTCAGTTCAGACAGCTTAGCGGGACCCTAACTCACAGGGGCATTTTCCACCCGCAGGGTGGACCCCTTCAACGCGCCCTTTCCGTGTTCCCCCATGACTGAGCTCCGCGGCGGGGCCGTGGCTCTGGCCGCCTAGGTCCAGCCCTCGGTGTTCTTGTCTGATGCGCCAGGGCCCCCACGAAGCTGCAGTGCAGCTGTCTTCGTGCCTAGAATTTCCGTGGGAAGGTCTCTGAGGTCGTTACTAAGGTGACACCTTTGGGTCCCAAAACACAGAGAGAAGATCATTTATTTTCTGCGGCACTTTCTTTCCTAAAGATCCATGTTCCATTCTATTTTAAAGGGCATCTCAGCAAATGATGTTTGAAATGAAAAATAAGTATATATCTATCTGTCTGTATGGTTTCACATAAAGGGCATGGATAACGAGAGAACAAGTCTGAAACGATGTGGAAAAATAGCTCTCTGTTTCTTCAAAATAAAAGCGAAAGGCTTATGCTTTGGATAAATTCATGTCAGTTGGGCAGACGTGATGTGCTTAGTCTGTGCCCGGCATCGTATGGATTTTCTGGTAAATCGAGTATGGATTTATTCTGGAGAAGTGTGTGGTTCTATGATCCCCCGGGGCGAGGATTTCGGCCGTCACAGAGGCACACAAGGGCGAAGTGTGATGTCGTCTTCAGAGGCACCGACAGCAACGGGAAGAGGTAGAGAGGGAGAGGAATGTGTGGTATTTTCAGGAAAGGGTGGGTGACTGCTTCAGTTCTTGAGTGGATACGGTTTATATATAAGGCTTGATTTTTTAAGGTTTATTTATTTTGACAGAGAGAGAGAGAGGAGAGAGAGAGAGAGAGAGAGACAGAGAGAGAGAGAGAGAGACAGCACGAGCAGGGGAGGGTCAGAGACAGAGGGACACACAGAATCCCAAGCAGGCTCCAGGCTCTGAGCTGTCAGCACAGAGCCCGACACAGAACTCGAACCCACGAACCGTGAGATCATGACCTGAGCCGAAGTCGAATGCTTAACAGATGGAGCCCCCCAGGTGCCCTTATAAAGACTTTTAAGGCATCTGAAGCATGAGTTTCTTGCTGCGATGGACTGCATTGAAGACTGGCCCTCCTAAAGACATATGTCCAAATCTTAATATGCAGAACCTGTGAATGCAAACTTTTTTTGGGGGGGCGGGTAGGTGGAGGGTAAAGGGTCTTTGTAGATGAAATGAACACATGGGTTTTGACATGAGCTCATCCTGGGGCGCCTGGGTGGCTAAGTCAGTTAAGCGTCTGACTTCGGCTCAGGTCGTGATCTCCCGGTTCGTGAGTTCAAGTCCCACATTGGGCTCTGTGCTGACAGCTCGGAGCCTGGATCCTGCTTCAGATTCTGTGCCTTCCTCTTTCTCTGTTCCTCACCAGACCTCTCTCTCTCTCAAAAATACATAAAGATTTTACAAATTTAAGAAAAAAAGAGACGAGCTCATCCTGGATCAGGGTGGCCCTGAATCCAATGACAGGTGCTCTTGTAACAGATGGAAGAAGAGAGACACAGACACAGAGGAGAAGCCACGTGAAGATGGAGGCAGAGATGGGAGGGGGGCACCAACCCAGGGACGCCTGGAGCCCCAGAACCTGGAGTGGCAATAAGAACCCTCCCCGGAAGCCTCTGGAAGGGCGTGTGGCTCTGCCCTGCCCGGATCTCAGACTTCTGGTCTCCAGAGCTGGGACAGGATGGATTTCTGTTAGCGTAAGCACCCAATTTGTGGTCAATTGTTATGTAACTGCAGTGAAACTCATATATAAGGGGGTTGACTTTTATTTTCTAGTCAAAAGACTTATTCCATGATAACAGGCAGTCCCCCTGTTAGTCCTAGATTTCCGCCAACCCCCCAACTTCCTTGGGGTTCACTTCTTCAATCCTTCTGTGTCTATGTTAATTTTATTGTTTCCTGTCGAACGCTCTGTTCCAAAGCAGGGAGCCTTTTTAGAGTGGTATTTCCAACGTCAACGCCTCCGTAGGCAGCTTGAGAGCAGAGAACTCATTTCCCTTGGGTCTGGGGACCTGGGAAGGCTGCTCATCTGCTGTCTGATGGCAGCTGAGGCTCTTTGGCACGACGGGTCTGCAGTGGGGGAGGGGGGGCAGTGGTGTCTACGGTGGACTCTCACTGGTGCGATGGGCGGAAACTGGGTGCCCACTTATTTGGGGATCGGTTCTCCTGTGCTAACGTGGGGGACGGAGGCAGCTCTTGGAGGAACTTTGGATGGAGGAGACGCTGTTGGGCCAATCAACATGCAACCATTGGAACTCAGTGACCCCTTTGGCCTTGGCACCCGTTTTTCTTAAACAGTTGTTGATTGAAATCATGCGTGAGCCCAGGTGACTTTTTCAGACCACCTGACCGCATAGGATGGAAAGCCTGAAAGGCACACATCTTAGGTAGAGCTCAGGGTGGGGAGGATGGTGGCATCTGCAAGCTGGCTTCCGGGGATGAGGGGAGCCAGCTGGAAAGTGAATCCATGCACCTGCTGAGCGTCTGAGGGCTGATTTCTCAGGACAAGTGTGGCCTGAAGGTCAGTGTTTTCCCACGAGACTCTCGTGCTGGCCATAAATAAAACTGGTAATTTGGGGAAGGATCCACTTCTGGTCAAGCACGGGTAGGGGAAAGAGCAGACGATGGGATTAGAGCAGAGCTTGGTTAGGTTTGTCTGGGTTGAGTTTCCTTCATTCTAAAGGTGGTGGCCCAGGTGAAATGACAAGAAAGAGCCATTAAACAAATCCTCTGAAGAAGTCAGAGGTCCACAGCAAGAAGAGAGGTTTATGAGGGCCATGTTCCCAGGACACCACTTGCTTTTTAAAACACGCCCCTTGGGAGAGCAAGCTGGCACTCAGGGCGTCCTGAGGAGCCCGAATCACCCGTCATGCCAACGGTCCTCTGGGGCCACGCCAGGACTATGTATTAACGTGCACCGGCTATGTGGCTCAGAGCTCCAGCACCCTGTGGCCATAGAACCCATGCCTTTTCAGATGACAAAGGTCCCTCTAAGACTTTCCCGGTGGATGATCTAGGAGAACGAGAAAGTCTAACAAAGGTAAATGACTGCTCAGCCCCACGGGGGTACCTTGGCCCCACGGTCAGTGTTGGGCCTTGTTGCTACACCCACCTTGTAGAATGTAGTTTCTCTTAGTTGGGATTTAATTAATTTCCTGGTTGTGTGAATATGATGGAAATTTTATATATGTAATTTATAAATATATGATAGGTGGATAGATACATAGATGAATAGATATAGAGGCCTGCACAGATGGATAGATGTTAGATACAAGGGTGCATATAGATGCAGATAGATAACTATATGCATAGGTACATGGATAGATACATACATGCAGAGATGGGTAGATACATATAGAAATAGATCTTGATAGATAATAGATAGCTGGATGGATAGATAGATATGATGGATGGGTGGACGGACAGATGGACGGATGGATGGATAGATGATAGATATATAGGATGGATGGGTGAATGGGCAGACAGTAAGATAGACAGAGATAGAGAGATGATGGATGGATGGATAGAAGGATGGATGGATGACAGGCAGGTAGATAGATATAAGGATGGAAGGATGGATGGATGCATAGATGATAAATATATAGGATGGATGGATAAATGGACAGACAGTAAGATACATAGGGAGAGAGATGATGAATGGATCGATGGATGATAGGTAGGTAGACACAGAGATAGAGGGATGGATGATAAATAAATACATAGATACATAGATACGATGGATGGATGATAGATAATAGAATAGATAGATCTAGGGATGAATGCATAATGGATGAGTAGATAGACAGACAGAGAAATTTAGGGATGCAGGAATGGCTGATAAGTAGGTAGGTCAATAGATGGATAGACAGATAGAATAGAACGATAGAATGTACCAGAAAATACAGTTAAGAGAGCATGAGTTTTTCCACACTATTTCCCTGAGGCAAAGGAAGTAATGCTAATAGAAAAAGGAAAAACAATGGCAAAGTCAACATTTGCATCTGGAATCGGCCTTCCAGCGAAAGACAATGAGGCGCCGGCCGCAGAGTAAGCAGGCGATGGAATGGGGGGTTATTACAGGAGAGGAAAATCGACGTGGCATGTTTTCAGCAATTACTAAGGGGCACAGAGGTCTGCCACATTTTCGAGGGTTGAAGGTAATTGCAGCTTCTTGGTTTTTATTTTTATTTTGTTTTACGGTTGAGCATCTCCTTTCCGTGTGACGGAATGCAGCTCACGGCGTGTCTTTACCGACGCAGAATCTTGGGGTCTCTGCTGCGCAGGAAGGAGGCGGGCTGCGTGGTGGCCGTGCTCGCCGCCTGGGGTCAGAACCTCGGAAACGTTGGCGTTTGCTGATGCACCCTTGGAGAGCTGGCCACCCTGCTTTCCCGGGTCACCCAGGAGGACGCAGGATGGCTGGCGTCCTCTGGGGCAGGCTGGGGCCGCCCAGCACGACCTCCTCGGCCCTGCCCAGAGGCAGGTACCAGGTCACCTCCCAGAAGCGCCCCTCTGTGTGCAGAGTGCTGTGTGGGGACGGTGGGCAGAGACGATGCGAACCCCTCAGCAGGTCGTCCAATGGCCACGTGACAAGGACGCCGGCAACCGTCCGTGATTTTGACAAGCTGTTTGCATATCGAGTTCCCTTCCCACCCCGGGACAGCGGGCATTTCCACCAAAAGCCCTTAGTGAGCCCCTCATGAATTCCGTGCTGGACTCCTGTGGGGCGACCCTTGTCCTGCGCTTGCGGCAGGGACAATGGGACGGCGTACTTGTTGAGTGCCACTCCACAGGAGGAAGGGCTCAGTGGCTCTGTGTGTCACATGGTTAAGGGAGGGAGAGGGGGGGACAGAGGGCGGCCCATCCCCGTCCCCCTCCCCTGTGGAAGCCACGTTTGTTCTGCATATTTATGAGTCTCCGTCGGTTCGTCTGCATTGTTTCTTCAATTCCACATATAAGAGAAGTCATATGGCACCTGCCTTCCTCTGTCGGACTTATTTCACTTGGCGTAACACTCATACGATCTGCTAATTCCACACCTGGGTATTGACCTCCCTTCCCCAAATGAAAACAGTAACTCAAAAAGATATATGCACCCCTATGATTTGTTTTGTTTCTGCAGCAGATATGGAAACAGCCCTAGGGTCCTCACAGATAAGGACAGGTGTATGTGCATAAATCCTTGGGTTGTGAGCCACCTGCTGTGCAAGATGAGCAAACGTTTCTAATACCTTTTAACGTGGGGCCCTGGGGGGCTCAGTCGGACTTTGGCTCAGGTCACGATCTCTTAGTCCATGGATTTGAGCCCTGCATTGGGCTCTGTACAGAGCCTGGAGCCTGCTTTGGATTCTGTGTCTCCCTCCCTCTCTGCCCCTCCCCTGCTCATGCTCTCTGAGTCTGTGGGTTCGAGCCCCCTGTTGGGTCTGTGCTGACAGCTCAGAGTCTGGAGTCTGCTTCCAATTCTGCGTCTCCCTCTCTCTCTGCTTCTCTCCTGCTCCCACTCTGTCTGTCTCTTTCAAAAATATATAAACATTGAAAAAATTAAAAAGAAAAATTTTAACTTGGTCAACAGCGACGTCTTTCACTGTGAGTAGCACGTGACGCCAAATTTCACATGATCACATCTGAACCAATGGTTTCTGAGATTCACTTTGATGTACGAAAGGTTTGGATTACGAGCATGTTTCCAGAGCAAATTACGCTCCAAAACGGAGATTTTACTGTCTATTCAAGAGAAAAGTTTTTCGTCCTGAGGGCATGTTCCCTCGGGCTAAGCATCAGCTTCCCACGGCCGGCAAGGAGGGCATGGTGGTGGATGAGTGGGTAAAGATAATGTAGGAGGTACACACAAGGGAACATGATTCGTCTTAAAAAGAAGGCACTCCTGCCTTTTGAGACAACGTGGGTGGACCTTGAGGGCATTACGCTAAGAGAGAGAAGCCCGACAGAGGAGGAGAAAGATAGTATCCTTGTCAGCTGAAGATGGAATCTGAAACAAAGTTAAACTCATCCGCCCGGCAGAGGAGGACAAACATAGTATCCTTGTCCGCTGTAGATGGAATCTGAAACAAAGTTAAACTCATCGAAGCCCAGGGTGCGGTGGAGGTTGCAAGGGGCTGCGTTGTGAGGACTTGGACAGAGACGACGCACAAGTGGAGCCATCCGTTGAAGGAGTCCTAGGGACTTAGTCTAACGCACAGCAAAGCGCTTACACTCCGGGGAATTTGCTGAGAAAGTAGATCTCCAATGTGCACACCCTGGGCACACATCGGTAAGTGCGAGGTGATGCGTGTGCTAATTAAGTGCGTCGTGGTGATCATTTCACCGTCGACGTGGACCAAACCATCACGCTGTACGTCTTATAGAATTACGCAATGCCGGGACAAGATGGTACCGGAGGTCTGGTAGACTGTCGGGTGCCTTTCCCAGAAGTCCCACCCCAGGGATGGTGGCTGTGAAAGAAGGGACAGGCTGTTCCAATGGCCGACTGTGGTCCGTTCACAGAGGCCACTTCAGGGCTGTGCACACTCAGGGTGTGTTCTTGGGAGAGGTCGTTTGGGTGAAAGTCAGCGACGTTCAGAAAGGCAGTGACATGTCCATTGTTTGATTTTCAAAGGTAGCCCAGGTGAGCGGTGGGGAACGGCTCAGTGCCAAAGGGTCAATATTGGACAACACGGACGATTCTATCTGGGAGATCGTGTTACGGACCAACCCTCATTTTTAGAAAAAAATTCTTTTTTTTCTTACGGCCATTTCCTCATCCCATAAACAAGGTTTAACTTTTCTTAATGGTTATTTATTTTTAAGAGACAGAGAGAGACACAGTACAAATGGAGGAGGGGCAGAGAGAGGGAGACACAGAATCCGAAGCAGCTCCAGGCTTCCAGCTGTCAGCACAGAGCCGGGTGCGGGACTCGAACCCACAAACGTGAGATCATGACCTGAGCCGAAGGCGGACGCTTAACAGACTGAGCCATCCAGGTGCCCCCATAAACACAACATTTTAATCCTACCACCCCAAAAGGACACCAGGTACCTATTAGGCTGAGGTACCCTTCAATTAGAAAAAATAACAGTTGTCAACATTTTGAACGGCGGTTCACAAGCATTTTGGAAAAACAGAGTCCGATCCGTTGACCTTACCATGGGCGGTGTGTAGACTGTGTTCACGGTCCAGGAAAAATACCTCCTTCTAGGGCTTGATGGCGTATCACACCCACTAGATGGCACCAAACACTCACATTTTCCCGTTTAAGACAGAACCGGGTTCTCTGGGGGGCTTGTCGGAGGGTCCCCGGCAGGAGGTAAGATGTGAGCAGGGATGATTTGTAAGGGGACCTGTACTTGGCTCAGGAGCCCATCTATCCAATCCGGCTGGACGCCCCGCAGGACAGCGTAGATTAAGGGAATAAAGTCGCCTCCAGGTGACATGAACCTAGGAGTCCGTGAAGCTGGCCCGGGTCCCTGCTGGGGACAGTCACCCCGGGGGGGGGGGGGGGGGGACAGAAGCACAGGGGAAAGGTGCCCAGGCAGAAGGAGAGAGCCTTTCTCTACTGTTCTCATAATGCTTCTGCTCTCCTATGATTGTTGACCCAGTTACCTGTGTGAGCTATTTCCCACGAGGGCACAAGGATCCCGGGAGACTTTTCTCCCTCCTTTGTTTCCTTGGTTAAATATTCAGGAGGAGAGATTCTGGACCATATGGAGACGGCTTTTGGATCCCACCCAGGAATCCATAAGGAATCCAGCTGGTCCACACACAACGCATGTTGTGGTCAGACGTTTACAATTTGATGCATTCAAGGGGCACGTGGGGGGCTCAGTCGGTTGAACGTCTGGTTTCGGCTCAGGTCATGATCTCATGGTCCCTGAGTTCCAGCCCCGCGTCGGGCTCTGTGCTGACAGCTCGGAGCCTGGAGCTGCTGCGGATTCTGTGTCTCCCTCTCTCTCTGACCCTCCCCCGCTCACTCTCTGTCTCTCTCTCTCTCTCTCCTCATAATAAATAAATCATTAAAAAATTTTTTAAATTTATTTATTCTAGCGGTTGTGCTTTAGTATAAATTTGCATTAACCTCAGTACTAACGACTTTGAATATCTTTGTATATTTATTGGACACACATATATAAAATTCATATAATATAATTACATTAGTCCATGAATATAATATACTTACATATAAAATATAAATATTTTATTAAAACATATAAATATTGATTTATTAAACCATATAAATATGTATTTATCAAAATATAAATGTATGTTTATTAAAATACACAAATATTTATTAAAACACAAAGACCATATTTGTTAATTATATAAACATATTATTAAAATAAGTAAATGTGTTGTATGCATATATTTATTAAAATATACAAATGTATATTTATTAAATATATAAATGTATATTTTAGAATATATACATGCATATTTAAAATATACAAATGCATTTATTACTTATACATGTAAATGATATAGATACATAAATATATATGTATATTTATATACTATGTAATTATGTAATACATTATAGATTAAATAACAGTTACATAATATATCAAATGTATAATATACCATAATATATAATATATAGCATATAACATAGTATAATTTAATAAATATACTATAAATACATATATTATGATTAATACATTGCACAGATAAATTATTTTTATCATGTAAACTATTATACGAATAATCATTACATATTAAATATGTGTTTTATGGGGGCACCTGGGTGGCTCAATTGACTGTCTAACTTCAGCTCAGGTCATGATCTCACAGTTTGTGGGTTCAAGCACTGTGTCAGGCTCTGTGCTGACAGCTCAGAGCCTGGAGCCTGTCTTTAGATTCTGTGTCTCCCTCTCTCTCTGACCCTCCCCTGCTCACGGTGTCTCTCCCTCTCTCTCAAAAATAAATAAAAATTTTAAAACATTGTAAACATTAAAAACATTAAAATTTTCAAATACAAGTTTTGAGTATTACTAATAAATCACCGGTGTCTGGGGGAGACTGTCAGCAGGCTGGGTCATGGCCAAGGTTGATGGTGGAGAAAGAGAAGGCATCAGGGGTGCCCTGAGCAGAGGCTGAGGGTCTGGGGACCATGCGGGCGGCTCACTAGAAGCAGGGCGTCCCCTGTGACAGGTCAGGACAGTGTCTCTGGCATCCTCTGGTTGGTCCTGACGCAAAGAGGCGTCAGGTGTATGGACGCTGTCACTTAGTCATCAAGTCCCGGACATTTGGGACGGAATGTTCCAGAAGTGACTGTGGAGATGCTCGGAGTGTCATGGAGACGGACATCTGGCTTCTTGCACGTCTGCCGTGGCGACACCAGGCTGGCTTCCCGTGGCTGGTCCCCAGAGATGAGGGGCTGGTCCCCTGGGCGGTGGCTGCCGATCCTGAGCCAGACTTCTGCTTCTGTAGACGGTCCATCCACGGTCTGTTATCGACTCTCGTAATCTATGCGTGTCTGGTTTGTGCGATGTTGTCATGCACTGATCACATCACAATGATGGCGCTCAGGGGGGTCAGAGGACGTGTGATAATGACCGTCTCCCGCAGCAGCAGCGATGATTCCAGCCGTGGCTGGGGTGACTCAGTCCGTCCGTGTGGAAAACACCTGTTTGCACTTGGCCAGCGGGACGTGAGCAACTGTCCGTCCACAAGGTCCCAAGTCCTCCCTCCGCCACCGTCAGCTGCGCAAGACACGTTCATGTCTCATTGGAGAGACGGCTGTTGTCTTGACCTTGGGGGGACTCAGAATGTTTAGAAAGCACCCGGCTTCCCTCACACAGTCCCACAGCTGCTTCTGACCTGGGTGAACAGGTGAAGTCATTTCTGCAAAGACTGACCCACCAAACGGGAAGATAAGCTGCTCCCCTCAGTCTTTCCATCATCGTCCCGAGGTTGTGTCTTCGCGGTTTGCTCATGAGATCAGAAAATGCTGTGTAGGAACTTTTCTTACCGCAGGGAGGAAGGTCTGAGGTCCAGAAGGGCCAGGTAGATGCCTTCTGCCTTCTTCCTTCTGGTCCGTCCTACCATCGGTTAACAAATGTGTTGCGGAAAACTATTTTTGGATTTCCTAAGGGCGTCGTAAACTTTGTTGGACAACGACCTGAAATATGGCCAGACCCCGAAATAGTTTTGGGAAGGATGGAGATTCATCTCGGTGGGGATGTTCTTAAGAATGCATGAAACACAGGGAGGGTCACCGGAAAGTGAGCCCCGTGCAGACATGAAAGGTTGTGCGCTGGGCTCTGAAGGCGTTTCTGGAAGGAAGGATGTGAATCAACAGAAGTACCTCTGAGTATGTGATTAGCTTCAAGGAAGTGACTTTGAGGGACTCCATGGACGTCCCATGTAGACGGTACAGCTTTGGATAACACACAAGTGTATTCTAGAGTCTGCAACTTCGCTCCTTGGATGTCATGCCTGGTCCTCCACAGAATTCACCATCTCCTCCGCCCTCTGGGCCCAGCGCAGGGGTCTTGGCGAAGAACTTGAAAATCCATGCATTTCTGTTGTCTGCGTATCCAGCTCGTCCCAGAAAATGGAAACTGCAGACCCCACAGCGTTCTCTGCACTCAGTCTTTCAAAACAAAATGTGCTGCAGAAGCAGATGCCGTTTTCCATAGTTTCCTTTTGCGTTGAAGATCCAGGAACCCTTCTTAGTTCTCTGAACATTCTCTACCCAGAAGTGCCTACTTCGGTTAATCTGAATAAATGATTTCCATGTTTTTCCCTCTTTCTTTTCAAAAAAGTTTTTTATGTTTATTTATTATTGAGACAGAGACAAACAGAGCCTGAGTAGAAGAGGGACAGAGAGAGAGGGAGACACAGAATCGGAAGCAGACTCCAGGCTCCGAGCTGTCAGCACAGAGCCTGATACGGGGCTCAAACTCACAAACCATGAGATCATGACCTGAGCCGAGGTCGGACACTCAACAGACTAAGCCACCCAGGTGTCCTGTTTTTCCCTTTTCTTCTTACACAGATATGTTGAGATGAGGTCTAAGCTAGGTGATATAATTTTTTCTGAATTCCTAGAAATTCCGGTGCTGGAAAAAGGGCTTTTATTTTTAATTCATTGCAGGAAACTTAGGCCCCAAGAACATGAGCTTTTTTGGGGAATTTGCAAACACATCGTAAAGATGAAGTTATATATAAGTGAGTTACATATAAGGAAGTGATATATATAAATAACCCAGATATAAAGATTACATAAAATATCTGCAGAGAAAATGCCTTAAGAAGTCAACACCAGAAAAAAAAAATAAAGCTACAGAATCCCCAAATAGTTACTAAGTGCAAAAAAAAAAAGACATGTTTGATGAATGATTAAATTTTCTTTTTGCAGCCCATACACCTGACTTTTGTTGACACCACACTAATTTAGGTGGGTGGATTTATAACATCGAAATAAGTGAGTGGCAGGCACCTCCCTGGTTAAATCCGTTAAGCATCTGACTTCGGCTCAGGTCATGATCTCACGGCTCGTGGGTTCGAGTCCCGCGTCGGGCTCTGTGCTGACAGCTCGGGGCCTGAACCCTGGTTTGGATTCTCTTTCTCTGCCACTCACACTCTGTCTCTCAAAACTGAATAAATGTTGATAAATAAATAAATAAGAAGGAAAGTCAGGCACTATGTATCATCTCGAACAATATGTGGATATTTTACCAGAAGAAAAGAGCCATTTGTCATATGGTGGTGTAGAATCGAGAAACGCTCAAGTTTTCTTTGGATTTAAAGAGCATTCGAAGACATTATTTTTTTATTTTTAATTTTTTTTAATGTTTATTTATTTTAGAAAGAGAGCAGGGGAGGGACAGAGACAGAACGAGAGACACAGAATCAGAGGCAGGGTCCTGGCTTTGAACCGTCGGCAGAGTCCAAGGTGGGGCTTGAAGTCTCGAACTGGGAGATCACGACCTGAGGTGAAGTCAGATTCTTCATGGGCTGAGCCATCCGAGGCCCCGAGCCCTCAAAGACATGTAGATGGAGGATATCAATACAAAGTCTTAATATTTTCTCATTGTCCTACTTTTTTGTTGAAATTTGTCAAAAATTCCATGATATTCACCATTCCACAAAATTTAAAAATTACTAGGCAAAAATTAAATCCAGTGTTCCCTTGGAGAGGGGTCCTTCTTGGTTTTCAAGATCTGTTTCCCCTCATTATAGGCCCAGGATGCCAGAAAATTCCCCGTAGCATCATGTTTGGCTTGTAATGTTCTTGAGTTTGCGGCTAGGAATATTTTTCCCGGGGAATGGATCGTTATATAGCAATAATTAGACTCTTTGCAACTATTTACTTCGAGGACCCCATTTATTTATTCGCTAGAGGTCCATCTGTGGCAGGAGAGGAAGCCAGAAAGACCATCATTTAGGCAAGTGGAGAGTCTTTCGAAGTCTAAAGAGTCTACGCTCAATGATTTACGATGTAAGGCAGAAAGTCCAACGCGATGAATCATTTCTCGTGAAATCGAAAACGTTGTCTCATGAAAATCATGAAGAGTTTTGTAAAGACTCTTACACCTTCGAGGAGTTCGTTCTGTCCCCTTTCTGGGTGAGAGACAGAGACATCCATGCCCCGAGGCACGTCTCCTTTTCTGCGGAGAACGGAGAGAGTTTTGTCGCTGAAACACGTCCAATGTCCTTCCCCTGAGGCTCCCAACGCACAAGAGGGTAGAAAGACAGGATTGATTCTAAATGATGGACGGCCTTATGCCTGGCAGTGACTATAAGCCCCAATCTCCTGAATGCTGACTGTGCAGTAACATCCATCAACACTCAATGCGTCACGGAAAGACGATAGCCAGGGGCTCCTCTTTTTGGTTCTTAAAAATTTCCACTTGAGAAACGATCCATCAATGAGGAAGAAGAAAAAACGGAGACACTTCCTTTTCCTGAAATGAGAATGTCATTACGTAAAAGATAAATTCGATTTGGAGAAACGCACAAAGAGGCGTGGACGGTAGAGCCAGGGCACCCTGTCCTCCGAAGGGGACCCGGGGTTGTGATATTTTCAACGCGGCTGCTGTCCGTGCGTCACCACCCATGGTAGAAAGAGCTGAGGCACACCGATTTCTCAGGAAGCTGAGTTTACGGTTTCACGTGAGACCCAACCCTTTGGGCTCAGGTCATGATTCGAAACCTGGACATGGTGTTTGTAGCCCAGTTCACCGGGCTCTGGAAACGTGTCAGCATTCATGAGGCAAAGCGTGTTTTACAGAAGGAGATCTCGTCAAGAAGAGAATGAGTACAGAGGCGGTGATGGCGAGGTCACATACACCGTGTGTTGACATTGAATTTCTAAACGTTTTAAATCAATGGAAAGTGATAAACCACATTGGCGAGACCCACACTGTAACGCCTGGGGTCATTCCCATAATCCTCGTTGGAAGTCGACAAGCTCATAGTAACGATTAGATCCTCATGCGTAATTCAAAGTAGAATTCAGGATTCTCATCTTCCTGGAGACAGGATTATCCTGCGTGTCGCTAACTTAGGAAAAGACCCAAAAGAAAAGTTCCAAGTCTGGGTTCCTACTGAACACAGCGCGGTTTCATGCCATAAACTCAAAGAAAAATCCAAGTGGAACCATCTTGAGGTGAGAACCACCTGCATCCGAAGACCAAAGTTTGCCTCAGCTTAGTTCCCAATGTGTTTTATGGCTTTTGTCCTTTGTCTGAGCATCGGAGTTGGACATTTACTAACCGCTGTGCTGGAAATTGTGTGCGTTTGAGGGACTGCAGGACCCGGGGCTCCCGGCTTGTGGGGCAGGTTGGACCAGAGCTACAGCATCGCCTTCGGGGCCAGAGATCCCAATAGAAACGGGAATCCTCGGGTCCTGCCCCTCACCGACTGACTCCAAATCTCTGTTAACCTGCGAGGGCCATTTCATGTCTCTGGGACGTCAATGCCCCAGATATCCTGCTGCTGTCATAATCGATTCAAGGGTCTAGACATTGCGTCCTGGCAAACGGGATGGAGGAAGTCAACGTGAATGCTTTTGCCACAGGGTGACTGTGGGGAGATGGGCAGCCTTCCCGGACACACCAACAGATCACTATTTGTGTCTCTCTGCATGGATTTGGGCCACAGAGCTGAGCCATCCGTGTCATCTCTGACGAATGGGCTCAGGAGATATGTTAGCTCAGTCTTCCTTCTCCATTTTAAAGAAAAAAAGTAACTGTTTTGGAGGAATATGGCAAATATATTTGAACACAGCTGTTACGAAGACAGACACCAGACAATCGGATGTTACATTATTTTGTTCTCAACCTACTTTCAGTACATGGAGACACCTGATGTGACCTGACTGATGACAGGGATATAAATATTACCCAGAAGACAGTGTAATAAATTCTTACTGCATTGTTATTGGTATTGGCATTCTTTGCCAAAATGAATGGATTGGAGTTAATAAATAGTCCAACTTTTATTTCTAAGTATTTTATTAAATATTAACGACTTTATTAAGTAGTTTTTAGGCATTCATAACTGTTAAGTAGTGGGAAGTATTAAGCGTTTTCAAAGTATTTGACTTTTAAAATATCTTTAAACAGGAAAATTGGAAGCCGCGCCCTACGTCACCTCGGATTTAGGTTTGCCCTGTTTTGTCTAATTTTGTGTGTGTGCATGTTTCTAAAAAGCTGATATTCTGAACATTTCCGAAACCACAGTTATCAGGAAGGATTATTTTAGTTTTGCCAAGAGCCCGTCTCTATTTTCCTTCCAAACCCACACACACCGTGAAACGGCCAAGTGGTGTGTAGGACCTTGAGGCGGAAGGCTGCTGACCACACAATGGTTTACAGCATTTATTTCCTTAGTCGCTGTGGTTTTATAACGCTGATAAAACTTACCCAACAGAGAAAAATGAACGAGTCTGTTTCCCGCCCAGAAATCGGTTCCGCCGTCCCGCACAAAATAGGAAGAAGAGAAGTGAATGATGCAATGTTGAGACCTCGAGTTAGCATCCCGGGTTCCTTGGTGAAGTCGTTGTCTACAGATCTGTGGACAGATGTGCTCAAGTATTTATTTCTCTGATGCACCATGAGGCTGCGGGTTGGGAATTATGGGTCGCCTTCAGTTGGTGGTTCTTCTGGTCTTGAACGGACCCCCTCATGGCGGCGTGGGACTGGCTGCAGAGAGCCAACTCAGATTCAAGGCTGGGCAAGGGCATTCTCCCTCTCAATGTGGGGGCATCAAGTCCTCCAGCAAAGGGTGTGGACAGAAAGGGACGTGGCTCATGGTCCCTTTGCAACAAAACCACCGCGGGAAAACATGTCCTTCTTTTGGGATATCATAATTGGCATCATATTTGAGTCATTCATGTTGAAATCTCATTGGGCAAGACAGACGTAGGAAGACCTTTATTCTTTCATATTGATTGTCATGATTCAAAACATCTAACTGTGTCCAGACAGCTTGCAAATGGTGCAGACAGAAATGGTGCAGAATTTTCATGGAGGTTCCCAACTATGTTGTCACACACACACACACACACACACACACACACACACATTAAGTCCAGGAAGACGCAGAGGGGATCGTAGAAAGAGGGTAACTCAATGAAAGGTTACTTAGATTTGTCACTAAGGTATTATTGGACTCTGGTCCTGAAAGAATGCATTCTGCTGTTCTGTTGTTGTTGAAGTATCATTCATTCACTACGTTATGTTTCTAAAAGGAAAGAGGTGAATGAAAGAGAATGTATACCCTTCATGATAGGAAAGGGGGAATATGAGAATAGATTTAACTTGGGGTGGCCAGGGGTGCCTGGGGGCTCAGTCTGTTGAGCGTCCGAATTTGGCTCAGGTCATGATCTCGCGGTTTGTGGGTTTGAGCCCCGCGTCAGGCTCTGTGCTGACTGCTCAGAGCTTGGAGCCTGCTTCGGATTCTCTGTCTCTCTCTCTGCCCCTCCCCTGTTCATGCTCTGTCTCTCTCTGTCTCTCAAAAATAAATAAGTGTAAAAAAACAAAACAAAACAAAAGAAAAAAAAGCTTGGGGTGCCCAGGTGGCTGAACCAGTAGAGCATGAAACTCTTAATCTTGCGGTCATAGGTTCATGTTGGCCATGGAGCCTACTGTAGAAAAAATAGATTTAACTTAATCCATGAAGAGGCAGAAAAAAAAAAAAAACAAAGAGAGAGAGAGAAAGAACAAATGAATAGCATGTTAAAAGGAAAATACCAAATAACGAGGAGAAAATGAGCCCAAATATTTGTCTGCATAATAATACGTGTAAACAGCTTCAGCTTAGCTCTTAAAAGACAGAGTTTCCTAAGAGTGAACAAAGGGTAAAATAAAAATAAGGAGACAGCACTGAAGTAGAAATACACAGAAGGTTGAGGTTAATATTAGAAATAAAAGATCCAAACAAACCTGAGATGCAGCAATATATCAGAAAAAGAGATGTTCAGGTAGAAATGATGATCGTGGATCCCAAGATTCATTACTTAAAGCAAAATGGGACTGTTTATCAAGAAAATGCAATTTTCAGGGCACCTGGGGGGCTCAGTCAGTTAAGTGTCTGACTCCAGCTCAGGTCACCATCCCACGGTTTGTGGGTTTGAGCCCCGCCTCGGGCTCTGTGCTGACAGAGCCGGGAGCCTGCTTCAGATTCTCCGCCTCCCTCTTTCTCAGCCCCTCTCCCATTTGTGTTCTGTCTCTCTCTCTCTCTCTCTCTCTCTCTCTCTCTCTCTCTCTCTCTCTCAAAAATAAATATTTAAAAAAAGAAAAGAAAGTGTGATTTTTTTTTAATGGATCAGAATCTAACGGGATAGCCTCCCAAATGGAATGCATCCAAGCATTGTGAGAATTTCATAAAGAAACGGAAAAATGACAAAGACAAAGAGAAAATGTAACACGTTCTCTTCATAGACCTCCAACAGATGAAGATACAGAAGAAAAACCCTGCAGACGACATTGAGTCCAACCCACAGAGAATTCAGGCTCATTTCAAGCCGAGAGGTGGGTGGTAGGACCTTTGAACTTTTATTTAACAAGTCTGATCAAAAGATACTGTAGACAATCTTTATTTCAACACAGAGAGAATACACCTTTTTCTAGTTGTATATGGCACATTTCCATTAAATGAGCACATACTAGATCACAAAGGAAAGCTCTCTTTTTACAAATAACAATGCTATTACTTAAATTATATTTTCTAGCTGAAATAAAAAAGTGAAATCCTTTGTAAGAAGGCAGTCTTACCAGGACACCTGGCTGGCTTAGTCAGTAGAGCGTTTGACTCTTGATCTTGGAGTTGTAGGTTCAAGCCCCATATTGGGCATAGAGATCATGTAAGAAAAAATGTTTTGTCATTATATCAAAATTACAATGTTTTTCCTTCTTTTTTCTTTTCTTTCTTCCTTTCTTTCTTTCTTTCTTTCTTTCTTTCTTTCTTTCTTTCTTTCTTTCTTTCTTTCTTTCTTTCTTTCTTTCTCTCTTTCTTTCTGCCCTTCCCCTGGTCATTCTCTCTCCCTAAAAAAAAAATAAATAATAAAAATAAATAAATACGACACCCCAAATAAATATTTTCGAATATCAAAGGTTAGGTAGGGTGATGCTGTGATATAGAAAAATAAATATGTATTTATTTCTCAGGCAGATCCTACCGCAGAGCTACCAAGACCCTTGGGACTTCCTAAGGGTCTTAGGGTTGACTTTTGTTATGCTAATGAGGTGGCCTCTGGTTGCCAGGGGTGTGGTTGGAGGGTTGGAATTCTCAGACCTGTCCCTTGACCTCAGGAGGGTGGAGGTCAACTTAGTTCCCAAGGGCCAGTGATTTAATCAACAGAGCCTCCAAAATGAAGAGTTTTGATTCAAATGCAAGCTAGGAGGTCTTGACAGTTCCCAAAACAGAAATAGGAAATGGGGTGTTTTTGGAAGGGGATGCCTGTGGCTGAGTCTCACTCAGCGGAGATGGCTGAGCACAAAATCAGACCGCTGTTTTCTCCCCTCCCCGACAGGGGGCGCTAGACCCAAGAGTAGGCATGTCTGTCGCTCCTGGGGTCCGTTGTGTTGGTCAGACTGGATGTGCTGGGAAATTTTAACTTGAACCTATCTTGGCTTTGGTTAAAAGGAAAACACCAAATTCTGCTCCGGCGATGGAGGGTTGATAAGGATGGAAAAGACAAAGTGATAGACAAAGTTAGTCATGCTCTGAGTTTTCAAATCCTTTGTGAAGTGGGCCGACTCGGTCCCTCCGGTCTTCTGGCTGTCGATCCTTATCTCCTGGGGATATATACCCAGTGAGGGGATTATTGGGTCACAGGGTTTGCATTCCCACCAATGGGGCCCACGGGTTCCTTTTTCTCCACATCCTCACCAGCACCTGTTCTTTCTTGTCTTTTTGATGTTAGCGATTCTGACAGGTGTGAGGGGCTGTGTCTTGGGGACTTTGATTTGCATTTCCCTGATGAGGACGATATTCAGCATCTTTTCATGTGACTGTTGGCCGTTGGGATGTCTTCTTTGGAAAAGTGTTCATGTCTTCGGCCCATTTTTTAATTGGATGGCTTGTTTCTTCTACTGAATTGTATCTGTTCTTTGTATATTTTAGATATGAAGCCCTTGTATTTGTTTTATATCACCATGTATGTAGCCAGTTGTGGCAAATTCGGAACCTTAACGTCTCACATATTTATGACCCCACCATTTCCTAGCGGGCAGAAAGGGTCTGGGATGTTTTACCAGGACCTCTGGTTAAGACTCAAGGTGTTGACTGGCTGCATTCTCAATGCGGGCTCAACCAGGGAAAGTATCGCTTTCAAGCGACCTTGGAGTGTTGGAAAAATCCATTTTCTGGGACTGGAAGACTGAGGACTGTTTCCTCGTTAGGTGTTGCCTGGGGGCCACTCAGGTCCTAGAGGCTGTGTTTGCATTCTTGCTACGTGGCCCCTTCCACAAGCAAGAGAATCTGTCTTACTTGGAATTTGTCCTTCAGCAAACAAGATTTATACACCTCACCTGATTAGGTCAGGCCCACCCAGGAGCGTTTTCCTTTTATTAACTCCCCGTGAATAGATTAGGGACCTTAATTACGTTTTCAAAATCCTTCTGCCTTTGGCATATGAGGCAGCTTAAGAGATCAACCAGCGCGTTATTTTCCCAGGACATCATACCAACAATCTAGGCAAAAATCCTAGAGATTATCTTTGGAACTCTGCCTACCAAGCACGTAAGTCTTGGTTTCGGGGTCAGGAGTTTGAGCCCCATGTTGGATGTAGAGTTTATTTAAGGAAATAAGCTTTAAAAAAAAACCAACCCTGCCTACCAGAGTCCACCCTTCGACTCCTAGAACGTCCATCTTCATCCCCCGCAAATTAAAAATACATTTCCTTCCTCCCAAAGGTCCTGGGTGTCTCATTGTCCCTGTCTTAGAGCAATGCCCCTCTCTCAGAAACGTTTGCTTGTGATGTACCGCCACGTTTAGTCTCCAAATTCTTTTAAAATGTAATTTTCAATATTAAATTTTAATTAATTTTCAATTTAAAAAATTTTAATATTTATTTTTAGAGAGAGAGAGAGACAGAGCATGAGCAAAGGAGGGGCAGAGAGAGAGGGAGATACAGAATCCAAAGCAGGCTCCGGGCTCTGAGCTGTCCGCATGGAGCCTGACGCGGGGCTTGAACCCTCAAACTGTGAGATCATGACTTGAGCCGAAGTCAGATGCTCAACCCACTGAGCCATCCAGATATCCCTAATTTCCAATTTTAAAATGTAAAATTAAATTTCACAACCAATGAACTCATGTGCTTGTTTATCTCTTTAACTATTCCTGGGGGTCGGGGGGGGAGGAAATAGGGAACCAGTAAGAAGAGCCTTCGCTACCAAGTTCTCAAACAAATAACTCAGAAAAAATGAAATGGTACATTCCTAGAATATGATAGGATTCTAACAAATTCTAATAAAATGACAATATATTAAGCATATCGAGGAGAGATATAGTTGTGATTTATGGTAGGATGTTCTTAAAATGTGAGACACTTCATAACTGAGAGACTCTAATAAGGAAATGCACTAAAAAGGTTTTTTTTAACTTTTATTTATCTTTGACAGACAGAGAGAGACAGAGCATGAGCAGGGGAGGGGCAGAGAGAGATGGAGACACAGAACCGGAAGCAGCTCCAGGCTCTGAGCTGTCTGCCCAGAGCCCGACGCCCTGACACTGGAAAATTCTGCACGAGGCTTGAATTTGGAGCCTCACCTCCACCTGCCCCGTCGCAAGTCTGGAGTCCAGAACGACCTGATTTATGTGCATTTTCTTGTTTCTTTCTTTTCTTTTAACTTCCAACTTATTTATTTATTCAGTTATGTTAATAGGGTGTAATTTTAGTATATTATTAAGGTTTTCTTTTACAAGGTTTTCATTTCTATTTTTTAAAAGCTGTATTTAAATCAAGTTCATTAGCATCCAGCATGGTAACGGTATTGGGAGTCGAGGTTAGTGATTCGTCCCTTCCATAGGACACCCGGTGCTCATCCCCACAGCAAAAGGGCATGTGTGCGTTTCTATCAGCCCAAAGCAGCCCAGGGATTTCAGAGATTTGTAACTGTTGCACGTTCAGTGAGTGGAAAAGCCTCGGGGGCAGTAGAGGGGGCTGTTGCCCCGTGGAAAATGAAGGGCCTCAAAGCCCACTTGGACCAAAAATATCATCATAATAAAACTGAGAAGGAGAGCAGACCAGGGCAGTGAGGAGGGAGGGCTCTTGGGGACCTGACGGGCACCTTCTGGGGTGCTGGACGCTGAGTCCCTCAGGGCGTCTGCCCAGCCCAACGCAGAAGCTGTGGATGAATATGAACAGTGTCAGAAGTCCAAGTCAGCAACCAGGTTCGTGTCCCAGGCTCTGCCGGGGGTGGGGCAGAGCTGGGGGGGGACCTTCTGGTTCAGTCGTCAGCAAAAGGTGTGGGAAGCATTTCTGGGTCCACGTGTACCAGTTGGTTAAGCAGCTGACTTCGGCTCAGGTCATGATGTCACGGTTCGTGGGTTCGAGCCCCGCGTCGGGCTCTCTGCTGACAGCTGGCTCAGAGCCTGGAGCCTGCTTCGGATTCTGTGTCTCCCTCTCTCTCTGCCCCTCCCCTGCTCACACTGCCTCTCTCTGTGTCTCAGAAATAAATAATTAAAGAAAAATAAAATAAAACCATAAAAAAAGAAAAAATATTTTTATATATCTATATTAATAAAACATTTTCTATTTTTATGTAACACACACATGAATAAAATGTGCATGTTCTCTGTATAAAAATATACACACTGCATAGTACACATAGATATCACATTTATAAATTATATATTGCATGTAATATATAAATAATACAGTTTATGGAAACACATGTGTATTTTTATTATATTTTGTAATAATAAGACATATTGACTATTTGAATACTTATATGCAATATAACTAAACTATCATTACGATTATTACTGTATGTATAAAATATAGATATTTCATGCTATATAGATATATAATTACATATATATTATAGTTCATGTAAACACACTTGTAGCTTTATATATTTATATTGATAAAACATATTTGCTACTTGTTTTTTTTTTTTGATATTTATTTGTTTTTGAGAGAGGAAGCATGACCAAGGGAGGGGCAGAGAGAGAGACGGAGAGAGAATCCCAGCAGGCTGCACACTGTGAGCCCAGAGCCCGACGCAGGGCTTGAACTCATGAACTGTGAGATCCAGACCTGAGCTGAAATCAAGAGTCGGACACTCAACTGACTGAGTCCCCCAGGCGCCCTTAGAACATACTTGCTATGTGTATATTTGCATACAATGTAGCCTGATGGCTATAATGTGCATATATTATGTATATACATATAAAATATAGATATTGCATAGCAGATATAGATATCACATATATTACTTTTAATATATGATACAATTAATACAAATTAACTTTTATGTATTTGTATTAATATTAATAGAAGAGTTACAATTTGTATACTTAAAATATGACCACACGCCTCCCAAATATGTATATTATGATATTATAAAATATAGATATTTCATCCTCCATGTAGATACCATGTATAGAATTATATGTTATACACACTACATAATTAGCAGCTTATGTAAATATATCTGTGTTTGTGCTATGTATTTATATTATATTTTTGTGTGTATTATATTTATATAATATGAATACATAGTATATTATATGATATTTTTGTGTGAACATATATTATCATGGTATTATTATTACATTACTATGTATAACCAAAATATCATTCATAGTGACTGCTTATCTTCTGCACACTTTGGAAGGATGTGTTTCCAGCATTTCCACAGTAAAAATGCAATTATATGCTGTTTTTTCCTTTTTTAAAAGCTTTTGTTTATTTTGAGAGAGACGGAGAGCACAGTGGGGGAGGGGCAGAGAGAGCATCCCAAGAAGGGTCCACGTTGTCAGCGCACAGTCAGTCCATGAACCCTGAGATCGTGACCTCAGCTGAAATCAAGAGTCCGATGCTTGACTGACTGACCGAGCCCCCCAAGACGCCACCTAAGACCTGCTTCTGCTTCTCCCTTGGGGACTCCCCCTTTGATAATGCACGATGACGGACACCACATGGGACGTTAATGATGCTTCAATAGGCAAAAATAACAAGACAGCTGCGAAAAATCACGGGGGACGCCCATCACGTGTGAGACGGGAGGGCTCCCCGGTGCGCCCAGACGTGGGTGGGGCTCCCTTGCATGGGCTCCGGCAAACTCTTCCAAAGTATTCGGTTCCCTTATGCATTGAATTTTTTAATAAAAGCGCACCGCATGATCTTAAAATCACGAATTGCATTTCTCTTGTCGCCCAAAGCTGGACCCGGTCAGTGTGTCCTTCCTTCAGCGATTGGTTGTGTCTCAACACAAACAGGAACGATGAGCGTTGTGACTGAGCCGTTTTCTCTGTACAGCTGTTATTTGTCTCCCCTCTGCAAACGCCTCAGCATTTCTGTTATTTGTCAAAAATATAAAAGGGATCAATGCAGAAACGAGGGTTAGATCTGAGGTCCTCTGAATCCTGCAGCACTTAGAGGTGCTGGGCGACCGTCTCCGGCACAAACAGCGTTAACGGGGACTCTCCACGGCCCTCTGGTGCGGAGCCGACGGCCCCCGTTTCTTCTTTAATGCACTTACCCACATGATGGGCTACGCTTCCCGGAATGCAGCAAGTAAGGCAGCTCTGGTTCTCTTTTAATTGCGTCTATGCTCAACACTTTTCTGAATTAAAGACTGATGAGGAGACCCCCAGATGGAAGGCGGTGTAGACACTGAACACAGAGAGGCAGGTAATCCCAGGTCAAAACTGGCCACAACGAAATGACTAGGAGTCTAGAATATTTACTACGTTTTCACAATTTTTAATTTATTTTAAAAATGTAGGCACTTGAGGGGCCCCTGGGTGGCTCAGTCCGTTGAGTGTACGAGTCTTGGATTGAACTCAGGTCATGATCTCATGGTTCATGGGTTCGAGTCGCCTGTTGGGAGCCTGGTTGGGATTCTCTCTCTCTTTCTCTCTCTGCTCCTCTCCTACTCAGGCTGTCTCTGTCTCTCTCAAGTTAAATAAATAAACAACCTCAAAAAATTTTTTTATGTGCACACTTGTTTTTTTTTTTTTGGGTAAATTTTCACTATTGAAATATATATCCAAATACAGACAACTCTTCTCTGCATTGGTGGAAAACCCTGTACGTGTAGGTGCTACTGAGCTGTTAACTAAAAGTTATTTTAATTTTCTCTTTATTAATGTTTCAATTTACAATTTGTTCCCCATAGAGCATTCCCGTTTAATTTTATTAAACTTGCTCTATAACTAATACTAGTTTTCATCCCTGAGAAAATAGCCATTCGTGAAGAGACTTGCATAGGCTACGCACCTGGAAAAAGGGGGTGTGTGGGGTGTCACTGTGGCATCAAACAGAAAAGTAGCAGACGAATTAAAACTTGGCTGGAAAACGAGGTCCCATTCAATGTCATGAAGAAACGCACGTTGCAATTCGGGCTCAGAGAGCCGGGCTCATGCCTCAGCTCATGGGATCACGGGGACATGACTTGCAGAAGTTGGAGTCTCAATGACTCATTTTCCCAGTGGAAATAATAAAGTGTCGTCCTCGGCTTCTGGAAGGAGAGAGTGGGGTGCTCTGTGCAAACAATCACCACGTGCGCGGTGGGACCCGGGAGGGTCCCCGGAAGGCAGCCGGCATCCTTGGGGACCTCACCGCACCCTGTGACTAGCTCTCCACCCCTGAAGAATGGTTCCTAGGACGTGCCATTTTCAGTTTGCTTTCGTTAAGGAAGCGTGTGCCCAGCTCTGTAAAGCCGTCGGGCGACCTCACTCATTTGTTCGCCGGAGTTGCTGTGCGTGTCTGTTTCCTCAGTGCAGGGACGGGTGGATGACTGAGCCAGGAGGAGTCTATGCAGTCATTTGGTTTCTTATTTCCAGCTCAAGACCCGCGGGGAATACCCCAGGTTGGATTTCAGGTGCTCTGTGTGTGGAGCCCTGTGAGCCTGACGGGTGGAGGTGAAGACACGGTAAGAGAAGACCACCGTGCACAGCTCTGAGGCCCCCCTGTGCCCCCTGTTTCCGAGACCGTTGACAGAAGCTCTACCTACTCAAGAATTTGTACATCCCGGCGTTTGTCTGTTGCTTTGCCATCCTCAAGTCGTCTTCATGAAACGACCAGGAGTGAGAACCTGAAGTAGAAACGACTCAGTCAAGGAGCCAACTGTTGGATGTTGGAGGCTGATTGACAACCGATTTGGTTTCTTCCCTTGGGCGCTTTGTCTGCTTAGCATCATGGGAAGAGAGACCCAGGGCATTCCAAGGGCTCATTGGCCATCAGCACTGGAGGGTGTGTTTCTCTGCTCGTCCCCCCTTGGAAGACATCAGCGAAGGAAAAACTGACCAAAATTCTGTCTTTCACGAACCGTTGCCGTGACAGTCTTCTCTTGATGACGGAAAGTAGAGAAACAGCCAGAGAACAGGGAAGGTACCCTGTAGTCACTGTGTCTGTGAAGACCGTGACTTTGGGGAGGAAAGTAAGAACATGGAAAAGGAGATGGAAAATCTGATAAAATTACTGATTTATTTTCAGGAAATGTTTCCACCAGAAGACAGACGTGGGATCCTGGCGGACAACTTGTAAGAGCAAACGGACTGTCATGGGTCCAACAGTGGCATTTTGAGATGTGTCTTTCAAACATCCTGGTGGGCACCCATTTAAGAGATACATTCCACATGCTTTCTGATGCATGGGATTGGGTCCTTCAAAATTTCAGTCCATCGGAACCTCACAATGAAACAGGGTCTCTGCAGATGTAATTCATTCAGATGAGTTCATACTGGGTTAGACTGGTCCAAGACCAATGACCATGCCCTTAGAAGAGACAGAAGAGGACACACAGACACAGAGGAGAAGCCACGTGAAGATGGAGGCAGAGACGGGAGGGACGTGGCCACCAGCCCAGGGATGCCTGGAGCCCCAGAAGCTGGAAGAGGCAGGAAGGACCCTCCCTGGAGCCTCTGGAGGGAGCACAGCCCTGCCCTGCCTGGATCTCAGGGGTCCTGCCTGGACCTCAGGGGTCCTGCCTGGATCTCAGTGGTTTTGCCTGGATCTCAGGGGTCACACCTGGATCTCAGGGGTCCTGCCTGAATCTCAGGGGTCCCACCTGGATCTCAGGGGTCCCGCCTGGATCTCAGGGGTCCCGCCTGGATCTCAGGGATCCTGCCTGGATCTGTGGTCCTGCCTGGATCTCAGAGGTCCTGCCTGGATCTCAGGGGTCCTGCCTGGATCTCAGGGGTCCTGCCTGGATCTCAGGGGTCCCGCCTGGATCTCAGGGATCCTGCCTGGATCTGTGGTCCTGCCTGGATCTCAGAGGTCCTGCCTGGATCTCAGGGGTCATGCCCTTCCTGGACCTCAGTGATCCTGCCCCTCCTGTATCTCATGGGTCCTGCCTGGGTCTCAGTGGTCCTGCCCCCCCTGGATTTAAGTGGCTCCCCCTGGATCTCAGGGGTCTTGCCCCGCCTGGATTGCAGACTTCTAGTCTCCAGAGCTGGGGCAGGATACATTCCTGTTGTTTTAAGACTCTAATTTTGTGACCCTTTGTTACGGCAACTGTGGGAGACAAATCCGCTAGCTGACCAGTGTCCCCTGGGCTCTCAGCGTAAATAACGGTTTGTTGTAACGCCCTTGTGTCCAGGATGGGGTTCTGTGAGTATCTAACCTAAGAATCGGGTGCAGAGAGTTTAGTCTTGGTATCTTCTTCACCAAAGTTCAGTATAAGTTTTCCATTCTCCTTGCGTCCAGCGATGG